>JARJEB010012627.1:0-42753 GCA_030264535.1 Liometoxenus newtonarum | reverse complement strand
TGACAGTAACGGCATAATTATACAAATTACTTTGATCGTGCAACGCCCCTGCCCACATTCCCACTCTCTCCCAGTCTGTCGGGCATATGCTATGTTCGACGGTAAAATAATCACACGGTCTAGTTTTTCACGATTAATGGATTACTTTAGTTAGTTCTCTTAGTAAATGTCTTATGGGAAAATAAATGTGATCGCGTTAACATGCCCATTTGTATTGTAAATCGAAGGAAAATTGAGCTGTACTAGTGCCAGTTCTGTGCAAGACACCAAACAAACTTGAAATTATGAACCTATTGATTCGAAAATGCTAAAAATATTTTTCATTGTTTATACTCACTCCGTCGTCATTCTTGAAAATAGCTTACATCTAAATTTGTTTTCTATAACTATAATAATAATGTAGATATTATTGTATTTTATACTTTTACAGTCCCCAAACTTCCACAAATAACGAACAATGAAATTGATAAAAGCAGATTAATCGATTACATCATAATTGATATCCAATCTTAATCGGAATTATGCGAAAATCACGAATTCACTCGCGAAATCACTACTGTCGCTTCTTGTGAACAAGCCGAACGCAGAGTCAAACGTAAGTTACACGTCGCACACTCAAAACGTATGCAACCCAAACAACAATTGCCAGTAAAAGCATAGAATAAGAAAGAAGGAGACAGATTGAAGTTGTTGCGTTATGAATCATGAAAGACTGTGAAGATTATTTTTATTATTTTACCATTTTTGCACAACTCCAATTTGTAGGTAGGTAAATAAAATCAAATTTGAAATGAGTCACTGTGACTGTGGCCTGCTGATTCGTGCAATATTTTTTGCACGCCCACATCATATTTTAAGTACAATATATCAATTTACAGCATGAAATCAATCTTGTGAACAAGCCGAACGCAGAGTCAAACGTCAAACGCAAACACTGGTTGTTACACGTCGGACAATCTCAAAACGTATGCAACCCAAACAACAATTACCAGTAAAACCATAGAATAAGAAAGAAGGAGACAGATTGAAGTTGTTGCGTTATGAATCATGAAAGACTGAGAAGATTATTTTTATTATTTTACAGTTTTTATATATAAAATCAAATTTGAAATGAGTCACTGTGACTGTGGCCTGCTGATTCGTGCATTATTTTTTGCACACCCACATCATATTTTAAGTATAAAATATATCAATTTACAGCATGAAAACACTATTGTGAACAAGCCGAACGCAGAGACAATCTCAAAACGTATGCAACCCAAACAAGAATTGCCAGTAAAAGCATAGAACAAGAAAGAAGAAGATTATTTGTACTTAATGTAAAATATAAATAAATTAAAATTTGGAACGAGTCACTGTTGATTCGTGTGAGTTTTCCGAGAACATTTCAATTTGTGAATTCTGGATGTGGTGGTTGGTGGTCATTGCGTATATATGTACTTCGTGTTGATATTATTCATCGCATGAATCATTTTCTCGATGCCAAATTTAAATGACTTTTAACTTAATTCGCATAGGTAAAATTTAAGATCTATATTTAAACGAGTGGGCGTTCAAATTGCACCATCCGGATTAATTATTTTTATTTAGGTATAAGTATTACTTAAAGATAAATTTATTACAAATAAAAATATTTGTGTCTGAAGTGTTTCATTTCAAATATTTAAGTATTCAGTTTGTTCAGCAAATAAAAGTTTAATTTTTATAGCATTTCGAAATTAAATATGACGCAACGAAGCACTCCTTTTAGTGTTCACGTATATATTTACATCATAAAAAGTTAAAAATGTATTCTTAACGCATATTGTCACTTTTGTGAAACTTAGTTTTGAGCTTTGCTTTCGAAATTTTGAATTCAAAAGTTTTTGTAAGTCGGTAAAGTCATTTTAATTTATATATTTTGTAATTTCCTGTGTACAATGTTAAAATTTTGCTTTATTTGTTAAGGCATTTTAAAATCCTTGTTTAAAATGGTGTTTTTTTAAGGACCTATCTATTTCTTTTGTTTTCTGTTTAATTATGAATAACTTGCTAAAGTGATCGAATAATTTATTCGTTATGAACGTTCTGCTTTCATTTCATATATCTAATTTTAGTTTATTTAGGTATGTCAAAAATAGTTTCGCCTCTCGAAGACGGAAATACGGTCAATTTGCAATAACATTAGGCTCAGGCATCGAAACAACTCAATCGAAAAATCGAAATATTTTACTTCTACCTCTACCGCCATTTATCGACGAGAACGAATAGAGTTACTAAACAAGCGCGTTTTTAGTTATAAATCTACACTTTCGTTGACATTGTCATTTTGGTGAATTCTCGGAAGGATCGATGAATTTAAACTTAAGCAACGATATAAAAGTTTTAAAACGAATTAAAGTGGAAAGTTTTTCTACACCTATTTAGTTATATGGTCATTATTAGCATTTTTCAGAGAATAATGGTACCTATAACTCACTACCGTGAGTTATGGATTTTTATAACTCACTACAGTGAGTTATGGATTTTCATAAATCACTGCTAATTTAATAACATTGATCGCGTATATTCGTTGATCATTTAAAAAGTTCAACAAATATTTAACGAATTTGAAATGACCGATCCAACTTATCTATATGATCTAAAATCTCGAAAGAACCCGAGCTATATGATCCCGAAGAATTCTGACAATTTCTCTATATGAATCGCCCGCCATATTGTTATAGCTGATCAGCTGGTGCTTCGTTGCTTCATCGAGAATATCTCAATTTTTTTGTTTAATAGGTATCGAAGGTGCAGAAAAAGTAAAGTATTATATTCGCCATTATGGCCATTATTCACTCTGATGAATTGCGCCACTCGCCCACGGCTCCTGGGAGCAAAGTTCATCATCGTGAATAATGGCTATCATAATAATAAATAATATACTATTTTTTATATCCTCACTATATACACCATATTAGTAAAATTCAGCGCCATATTTATTTCGTTTGGTTTGACAATTGACATTTAATTACCTTGTCGGTTGATTTCATGTTGATATGTACTTTTTGGTCTTAATTTTATTGATTTGGAAATAGAATAGTGTAATTATCATTGGTTTAGTTTATATCGTCGAGATTGTAAAGTACAATTTGTATAATGTTGGAATAAATCTGTAGCACTACTTAAATTCGGATTACTGCGTGCGTCTCTGCTCTGCTGTTAACAAGCAAATTAAAAGATGAAAGCGAATGTTTGCTGAGGATATGTTCACCCAGCAGTACTGGACGAGGACGAATATAAATACAAAACACAGCCACGTGCGTCGCGACGCACTGATTTGCCCCTCGTTAGCTCACAGTTTGCTACCGTTAACTATATCGTTGGCCCAACGCCGGCCCGGCATGCCATAAACAAACGAACATAAATTAGCCCCCCCTCCACAATCCGCTTCGATTGAAGAACAAGACAAACATGGAAGACGCATTGGAGTCGGAATGTGGCCCCAGAATTGTTAACATTGCGAGGAGTGTCGGAATTAATAAATTTCTTCCATGACGAATAAAATTTATTAAATCTGTTCATTACTATTTTTTTCCTACGGTCACTATGAAATGTCAGACTTTCCCCATAGGTTAGTTAGCTAGAAAGTTGACAATTGCTCACAGCCGATCCAAATTCTAGCCACGATCAAGGCGGAAAAGTCATAATTATGGTAACAAAACATGAAACTGTGCGGGAAAGTGACAAACGTGTTACTTTTCCGTACCGTATCTTGTCAAATATACCATGACAAGTGTCTGTGTCAGTGTCATGGCAGTTTTTTTCCAAATTTCCGTGGCCGAAGGAAAAGCAGTGTACCTTACACGATTGGAAAACATTCACTTTCACACTCGCGCGAGGTGCAGCACTCGACTTCGTCTGATACTTCAAATTATCCCGCTCGTATGAAAGTGAATACTTTCTACACTTGTTAGGGAAACTACTATAACACAATAATAATAATTTCAGTATTTGGCGAATTATGCGGTTCTCAATTTTGCCCCTGATAAACCTAAAACTGCTCGTGAGGTTGTATATTTATATACGAGTACAACATACTTAGGCAACAAATACCAGAACGAGAACGCAAAAGAAATGAGAAAAACAATAACAATCAAGCTGTAATGCCATTGGCCTATACTGTAAACCATAATAGCGTTTTCGGACTACTGCACTCAGTGTACACCCAGTGCATGCAACCCACTTTTCTAGTATTGCTCTAAAACTCGAACAGTGCAAGTTTTTTCAAAATAGTCCGAAAATAATCATTGATCCCCGTAGTCAGTGCAAAAAACTGCACTGAGTGCAATTCTGTGGATAGTCCGAACACTCGACACTGTAAGATGTGCACTCAAAGTATAGCCCGAACACGCTCAAAATTTTCAGTGCACACTGAGTGCAGTAGTCCGAAAATGCTATAAAAAGCCTCTGCTCTGAGAAATGAGCTTGAATAAAGCCACTCATGCCGATATATAACTCAACGAAACGTAAACTGACGAAAAGCAACTTTGCAAACTCTGTCACTGTATGCTGATGTATATTGCCCAGCCTGAATGTGTGTTTGCATAGTGAAACCGAAAAAAAAAATCTTGCGAGTCATTCTCGTTTCCTCTTCCTTGATCTTCGTATACGTTTATAATAATTCTTCGTTCTCTTTCGTTCGTTCTTTTCTTTATGTATCAATTACACGACCGCGGGGGGCACCCAAGAAAACAGAACAATTATTTCGGTATTGTTTGCAATTTGTAAGCTTCGTTTTTTGCTTGCATTCAGAAGAATGATGCTCAAAGTTAACGTAACGTGGTTGGGGGTGACTATATGCATCAGCGTACAGCATTAATGTATCCATCAATTAGAAGCAGAGTAACGGTCCCCCCCCCCCCTCTCCAAATCTTTATCACCACTATTATCAAACTCCCTCCCTCGTTGAGTGAGCGTATAGTTGTGTGCTGACTAGGACTGGAGGACACAACATTCTAGCATCCTCAATTCTTCATGCATCGATGTGAATTCCGGGTTTGCTTGTTTTGCTTTTATTTCTGTATTTTCGTTTTGGTTTAATAATTGATTCACTTAGGCTTACGGATTCCCTCTCTCTCTCTCTCTCTCTCTCTCTCTCTTGAAATATTAAAAAATATAATGTGGAAGCAAATAGTAATACCGCGAGACGTAGGATAAACACACTCCTAGTGATACATTAATGTTGCGGGAGACGAAGTAATGCGGATAATCAGGGGGATGAGAAAGTTGGCGATGGTAGAGTAAAGTAGAGAGTCGCGGTGGCGAGCGTCGAGGCGCCCGACTGTCGGCCTCCGTTTACTGTCACAGCATCCCGGGCCGATATCGTCGTCATCCCGAATGCCCAAATTCCGATCCATACAACTATACCCACCAATTCTTACTTTTTCTTCATGTTGCAAACACTTCGTTTTTAAAGTGAAACGACAATTCTAAAAAAAAGCGTACAAACTAAAAGTTTTCAGCTCCATGGCTCCATATCTTGTCCTTTGACATCTTTCCAAGTCAAACACGTTTCGTTTAAGGTTTCATATGTGTAAATTGCAATACAATTAAAACTTTTCGCATTTTAAGATTTTTGTTTGATACATTACTAAATTTTTCTCTGGTGTTTATGTTGCAGGTGAATAACTTGGAAAAAGGATAAAAGCGCTGTATTCGAACCGAACGAAAGGAGATAAAAGAGAAGAACTAAGGAAAAACTAGTCATAGTCAATATTCTTCCTGATCCGAGTAAGTGGATTACGCAACGGGGTAAATATTTAGTTCGCATTGGGTTTCCCACTTTGCGTTTGTTACGCCGAACGAGCGAAAGAGTGAACAATAATACCTACCTAATACGAACAACGTGGATATTTCGAAACATCGGAAACAACCAAATTCGACACGTTTACGTAAATATCAAATAAATCGTACTTCATTTCACATTCGCAGTACGTTTTGTTATATCCAGAGACATTTCGGTTCGGTTGATCTATGGCCGAGTGAGGGGCGGCGAAAGGTCCTGTACAAATAAGCGAACGTATTTCGCAAATCAAATTAAACCAAAAATTCTATCCGCGCGTAATGAATAGTTGTCGAATATTCGAAAGCGTCGCGACGGTTTGGCGCCGACTTTTGCGCTACTACATTGGTAGAATGTCGGAAAATTGTACCCCCACCATGGAAATTTAGTACCAATCGGGTTGCAGCTTCTGTTTACAACGAGGGGTGCCCGGAAAGTTAACCCTGCTGAAATTTCCAAGTTACTTCATTCTGTACTCGGCGTTCGCTGCTTTCGGTTGTGTTCAGTTCTACCGAACGAGAAAATTGAACCAAACGTATACATCCCCAGTTTGCATTAAATTGTCTTACTATATTTTAAAGAAACTTGTAACTTGAAATATTTGAAAGTTTGCGCGAGCAGTGCAGCAGCATTTGATCATCAGTCGATTATGACATCATCGTTGATTACAAACAACCGGTAAGATTACAAGTTTATAAAGTTTCATCATAAGTAAGACCTCGTGCTGTCTTATTTTCTCGTCATTTCAACAAACGCATGAACAAATAAAAACAACGACGACTATTTGAAAAACAATTTGCTGATGCATTTTGCCATCGTGCAGTATTAATTCAATTGTTTGTTCTTTATGTTTGCCCAGTCAATTTGTGATTTGATTCAATACATGGTTCGATTCCATTAGGTTTCTTATTCACATCGTCTCGGTTTCGGTTCTTAATTGACATGAAGTTGGATGTGGTTGAGAGCTATATCTACCGTACAAGTGCGTGGCAAAGGCGTGCGTTAGCATCGACATCGACGACCTACTTCTGTTTTTGTTTGCCGTTTTCACTCTCGTTGACGTGCACGTGTTCGATGATACTGCGCTGGCACACGCATCCCATCCATGCAAGCATACAACTGTACGAAACGAAACGGCCGGTCGGTCATATCGATTGGGGCGCCGCGACGCCGACGTGTCGCGAACAACGCCATCGTTGCCCAGCAACCCAGCATCCCCGTATCAGCCTTCGTCTCGTGTATGATTCAATTATGTGACATGTTCTACTTCCACAATTCGCATTTTATTGACTTACTTCTTAAGTTGCTTTTGCTGCTGTCCTGTATGTACTGACTGATATCATGAAAGTACCTGCATAACATCGATTGCCAATTATTGACAGTTCTCTTTTGTTTCTTTTCCATTGCCATTGGTGGGTTTGGTTTGGTAAAATCTAGGAAGTTTTCAAAAGAACGACAATGGCCTTATCACTGCGCATCACCATTGTCGAGAGCAATGTCACAAAAACGATTATGTTTGATGCCTCGTCCACCGTGTTCGATGCTTGCCGCATTATTCGAGACAAATGCGCCGAGGCAAACTTGGGAAAATGTAAGTGCTTGGTTTTATTAATGATATTTTATTATGCATGGAACAGTTTTATAGTTGTTTGTTTGTTTGTTGGTGGTTTTGTAGCTTCCGAATACGGTTTGTTTTTGACGTCCGATGATAATAAAATTGGCTTTTGGTTGGAACCCAGTCGTAGCTTAGAGTATTACATGCTACATAGCGGTGATGTGTTGGAATACACAAGGAAGATGCGCACGCTGCGTGTCAAAATGCTCGATGGTAAGCTCACGAATTATTTAATTTCTTTTCGATAAACTCTCTCGTAACTCATTCGAATTCATAGATTCCGTGAAAACCATTCTTGTGGATGACTCTCAGGTAGTCGCAAACTTGATGGTGGTAATATGCGCTAAAATCGGCATTACCAATCATGACGAGTATTCGCTGGTATTCGAAGAAGAAGACAATATCGAGAATTTGGACAATCGAAATTACAGTACATTAACCTTACGTCGCAAGAAAGAAGAACGCGAAAAAGATGACAAAATGGAAAAGTTGCGCAAAATGATTAAAACCGACGATGAAGTAAACTGGTTGGACCCGTCGAAGACATTACGCGAACAAGGTATTGACGAGAATGTCACTGTTCTCTTGCGACGCAAATTCTTCTTTTCCGATCAGAATATCGACTCAAGAGATCCAGTTCAATTAAATCTTTTATACGTGCAAGCGAAAAACGCTATCGTTGATGGAACACATCCCGTTACCAGCGACAAGGCTTGTGAATTTGCTGGCATACAGTGTCAGATTCATTTTGGCGATTATAGCGAAGCCAAACACAAGCCTGGACTTTTAGAGTAAGTTTGAATACTAATCGTGTTACCAGATACGATCATTAATCAACACTTTGCACATAAATTTTATAGTTTGAAAGAGTTTTTGCCGCAATCGTTCATCAAGAAAGGAGTGGAAAAGAAGATTTTTCAAGAACATCGTAAGCATACTGGTCTTACTGATTTGGATGCGAAAGTTTTGTATACGAAGCAAGCACGTGCCTTAAAAACTTACGGAGTCACCTTTTTCCTCGTCAAGGAAAAGATGAAGGGTAAGAACAAATTAGTGCCTAGACTCCTTGGCGTTACCAAGGATTCGATTCTACGATTAGATGAGAAGAGTAAAGAGATTTTACAAACGTGGCCGCTAACAACTGTTAAGCGTTGGGGTGCTAGCTCAAGCACGTTTACTTTGGATTTTGGCGATTATGCCGATCAATACTTTTCCGTTCAGACCACCGAAGCGGAACAAATTCAACAACTCATTGCTGGTTATATTGATATCATTTTGAAGAAGAAACAGGTGAAAGATCATCTTGGCATTGATGGTGATGAAGGTTCTACTATGGTTGAAGACAGCGTTTCACCACACAAGTAAGTTAATTCCATGGATGGTATTTGCACCGGGTGCTATCGTTTATCCACCCAATGCACCGGATGCAATGATTGAACACACCGAATGCACTAATTTGGTGCTATTGCCCGTATTAGTATTGTCCACCCGTTCAGACCGTTTCTATTTACTTAATATTGTAATTTCAACTTGGAAACATGAAAGGGATTACGAAAATAAATTTCAACAGGTAGAAAACGTAATTTTTAATCAAAATATAATAAAATATAATATAATATTATATAATAAAAAATTAATTATCAAATTTAATCTATTTAATTTATCAAATTGGTCTTGCTTTGTAACACCAATGAATGGTGCATTCAAATTTTCACTTTTGTTAATGTAACCAGAGCAGTGCAATGGGCTGGTCATTTCAGCCCTATTTCAGAAAATATTCATTCATGGGTTTCAGGTATAAACCGAACAGAATAAGCGAAATGAACAGAAAACAGCAAAACGGAATTATTGTACAATACTAATGCGGGGAATAGTACATTAGGTGCCATCACTTGATAGTATCTTGCACCCATTTTATGCGTTCGATATGTCACTCTAACTACTCTGAGTGAGTAGTTTACAGTGGCATATCGGAAGCAATGCAGGGGGTGGACCGGGTGCAATGATGAGTGTACCAATTGGGTGCAACCGTTGGATGGCGTGTTATTCACCAATAAAATTCATAACATTCAAATAATTCTCGAACTAATTTTAAAATTTAAGGTTATGTCGGGAATCTGATTTCATCCTCAAGGTGGAAACGTTTGATTACACCCGGTGCAAACTGTGTTTCTTTGCACTGGTGCAAACCGTCATGTCATCCCTTGATTTTGACGCGAAAGTAAATGCCTCGATAGATTCTTGTAATTCTGTTCTTGTTATCTATATTTATAGAGCAACCATTTTACAACATGAAACAAGCAAAATTGGTAAAATAAACGCTGAGTCAATTGCCAAACCTGCTGTTATGCGAGCTGGAACTGAAGGTTAGTCTTTACTTACCACATCTGCAAATTCTTTTTGATAATTTTTTTTTTTTAATATTTTTATTTTTGGTTCAATTTTTGTTTGGGATAGGTATGAAACCGTACGGTATGGGTCATATGGGTAACGCACAATTTACAACAGTTAGCGGACAAGCTAATTTATCACATGCTCCGCCTTCGGTATGTTTTCTTTATGAGTTTTCCCAAAATTCCGTTTCTTTTATATTGTTTCGTATCAATTCCCCCATTAACTAAGTAATTAACAATGTTAACTGTCTAGATACGAATTAACAAATTGACAATGAATTAACAATATAACGCTCTTGCATTTTCATGCTCTTCGTTTATTGAAAACGGAAGGAGTCGGCCGAGTAGGTAGATAAGCTTTAATTCTTTGTAAATAACTTAACGCTCTTTATTCTTTGCTTTCGTTGGTACGATTTTGTAAGTGTTAATAACATTTGCAGGTACAACAGACAAAAGTCACTTCCGTGTTGTCCGAACCACAAAGGGCATTGCTATCGACAATCGAAACGACACAAACGAAAATCGAAGAGTCTGTCATCGAGCTTGAGACGAAAGCGCAATTCCCAGAACTTGGTGATGATAAACATGCCAAGAAATGGAAGCAGGTTACATTGGATACGCACAAGCAAAACGTTGGTTCGCAAATTGCAGCAATGAATGCTGCCACAGCCCAAGTACGATAACAAAAGTTAATTTAAAAAGTTTCAATTTTCAAATATTTTACGCTTCATAGGTTGTTACGCTGACATCTGGACCGAGTGATGAAATCGATCACACAGCGGTCGGTGCAGCAATCAATACGATCGGTTCAAATCTACCCGAAATGACGAAGGACGTTCGTGTCATCGCTGCACTTATGGACGATTCCACCATGGGCGATAAACTCTTGGATGCGACAAGAAAACTCGTAAGTGCATTCAGCGATTTATTGAAAGCCGCCGAGCCTGAATCAAAAGAACCGAGACAGCATTTACTCAATGCTGCGCATCGTGTTGGAGATGCTAGCAGCCAAGTGTTGGCTACTATTGGGGACGATTCGATTGAGAACAAAGAGGTGCAGGACATGTTGCTCTCTTTGTCCAAAGCTGTCGCACACACCACTGCCGCTTTGGTACTGAGCGCTAAAAATATAGCCGCAACGTGTGAAGATCAGCAAGTTCAGAATCGAGTCATAGGTGCGGCAACACAATGCGCTTTAGCCACGTCGCAATTGGTGGCTTGCGCTAAAGTCGTCGCCCCGACTATAAATTCACCGGCATGTCAAGAACAACTCACTACCGCCGTTCGTGAGGTCGCAAGAGCCGTCGAGAATTTAGTGGGTATTTGCAACGATAGCTGCGGTAGCGACGAACTTATGAACAAATTACGAGACGCCGCCGCTGATGTGTCTCGTACTCTCAACGATTTATTGAATCATATCAAATTGGCCGGTCAACATAGAGCCAAAGAATCGATACAGGAGAGCAGCGTTGAAAAGATCTACGCAACTACGGATAAGTTAACTTCGGCATCAACTTCCAATGAAATGCTCAAACAGGCTAGAATATTGGGTGCGGCCACGGCACAGCTAATTGAAAGTATAAAAACTGATGCCGAACGACAACCAGACAATTCTGACATACAAAAACGTCTACTAGCTGCCGCAAAGACGCTTGCCGATGCAACTGCACGGATGGTTCAGGCAGCCAGACAGTGCGCTGATCATCCGAAAGACATTTCTTATCAAGATACACTGAGAGCCAGCGCTGAATATTTAAGAGACGTTACGACCGTCGCTACATCCACTCCAGCGTTGAGAGCTAAACTTGTGGAACGTGTCAATCATTGTGCTCGAAGGGCAGTATCCACAGCCACACAATGTATTCAAGTCGCACAAACGAGCCACTCGTACAACACAAACCAAACCACTCAGGAACAACTTATGACGGATACACAAGATCTAGCGGAAACAATTCCTCCTCTGGTTGATTCCATTAAAAGCTCCACGGAAGCTCCGCAAGATACCAATAATCAAGTAGAGCTCATGTATGTTGCCGAGGTATTTCTACATCCTTCTGCGAACTTCGTTCAATCATCCCGTGCTGTAATCCCAACCTTGAGCAATCTGCAAGTATCGCAGCAATTAAGCAGTACCACACAACAATTCGACTCTGATATCATCGAATTACGTTCAGCTATGAGCCGAGCGCAGCCTGTTTGCCAAGGACTGGGTCTTAATGCAGCATCGCAGATTATCGAAGATCTAAAAGACGAATTAAGAGAATTCGAAAGAGCTTTAGAAAGCTACTCTATTAAGCCGTTGCCTGGCGATAGCACGGAAAAGGGCGCTACCAAATTAGTCGCTAGTGTGAAGTTGGTTAATCAAAGCGTTGCGCAATTGCTCACCGCAACTTCGCAAGGCAACGAGGCTTATACATCTCAAGCGGCACGAGATACTGCGCAGAATTTACGTAATCTCACTGGTGCTGTTCGCATGGTGGCTGCAACGATCGACGATAAAGAAGCACAACGCGATTTGGTCAATGCTGGACAAGAAGTTGTTGGTAATTCGGCTATTCTAGTCGATGAAGCTCGACGTGCCATCAGCGGAAACGAAGGAATTACGGTAAACTTACAACAGTCAGCGAGGGAAGTAAATCAATCATTGGATAAAGTATTGGCGTGTTTGCCGGGACAACGTGATGTCGATGTTGCCATCACTTGCATCAAGGAATGGTCGCATGCTATCGACTCCAATAAATTTCCCGGAACGCAGAAAAGTTATGGAGAACTACAAAAAGAACTTGGAACGGCTGCGAACAATTTGAACGCGGCTAGTTCGGACGTTGTAAACACGGCTAGAAATCCTTTACAATTGTCTTCAAGTGCAAAGGACTTCAGTTCAGCTTATCATGAACTCCTTCAAGTATCTATGGAACTTGCCGGTCAGACGCAAGACACACAAACAAGAGGACATATGGTTTACTCATTGCGCACCGTCTCGACATCGTCGAGTGAATTATTAACGATCGCTAAATTATTCTCAGTCGATCCGAACATGCCAAATGGCCGAAATCAACTAGCCGATGCTGCTAGATTTGTCACTGAAAGTATTAACAGCCTACTTGCTGTCTACACAAGTGCAACGCCAGGTCAAGCCGAATGCGACAATGCGATGAGAAATATTCAAGCTATGAAACCAATTTTGGACAATCCCTCCGAACCTATTAACGATTGGACCTATTACGAATGCCTAGACACAGTCACCGAAAGAAGCAAAGTGCTTGGCGAAGCGTTGCAAGGAATTGCAGCTAGTGCCAAGACGGCAGATCATGACAAATTCAGTCAAAATGTGAAGACCGTCAGTGGAACGATTTGCTGCTTAATCGAAGCAGCAGGTCAAGCAGCTTATTTGGTAAAGCGTTCAAACGCAGGAATTTCATTCATTCTTAATTAAAATGCAAATTATTTTTATAGGTCGGAGTTTCTGATAGTTCATCGGTGGCCGGACGACCAGGTTTAGTAGACCAAGCACAGTTTGCGCGTGCTTCACAAGCTATCCATAAGAGTTGCTCGTCTTTAACATCGTTTTCGAGCCAACAACAAGAAGTTTTGTCAGCGGCTACCGTAATAGCCAGACATACAAGTGCTTTATGTAATGCTTGCCGCACGGCCAGCTCGAAAACCGCTAACCCAGTCGCTAAGCGACGCTTTGTGCAGAGTGCAAGAGATGTGGCGAATTCGACCTCGGATTTAGTCAAGGCTATTAAAGCACTGGATAATAATTATTCCGAGGAGAATAGGCGTAAATGTGGTGAAACTACGAAACCTCTAATCGGTAATGTTTGTTAACAATTGTTTTGTTTAACTTGTTATTGAAAATGTTGAAATATTTCATTCTAACGAATTTGTTTGTTATTTTACTTTCAGAGGCCGTCGATAGTTTATGCGTTTATGCGAATTCCAGTGAATTTGTTAGTGTCCCGGCAAAGATTTCGTTGCAAGCACGCCATGGACAAGAACCTATACTAAACGCAGGCCGCCGTCTTATTGATACGTCTTGTTCCGTTATTAACACTTCTAAGAACTTAGTTCTTATGTCAAAAGATCCAAGCACTTGGCAACAATTCGCAACAAACTCGAAAGGATTTTCGGACTCTATGATTAAACTTGCATCAAGCATTCGCGACAAAGCGCCTGGCCAAGCTGATTGCGATAAGGCCGAACAAGTTCTCACTCAGCATTTACGTTGTATCGACACAACATATATGGATATTTGTTCTCAAGCGCTAGTGCCAAAGCGAGGCATCACTTTGCCTGCATATAATCAACAAGTTGGAAGGTCAGCAGCCGAACTCGCCGACGTTGTGGATAGTATTCGTCATTCTGCAAAGTTTGAAGCGGAAAACTTGGGACATGGTATTAATCAAATGGTTCAATATTTCGAACCGCTTGTGCAAGGTGGAATCGGCGCAGCATCGAACATGACCAATTCGAAACAACAAGAAATTCTTCTCAATCAGCTTAAAAGCGTAACCGAATCTGCATTGCAACTCGTTTACGCATCGAAGGATTGCGGCGGAAATCCCAAAGCCGTCAATTTGCATCCGGACGTCGATGAAGCAGTCAATGTGATGAAAGAATGCCTTAGCGATTTGGGCTCCAACGTTGAAACGCTTTCTATGCAAAGTGGTATTGTACAAAGCGTCGTTGAAAACATTTCTAAGTCGATGAGCAAACTGAGCGACAATCGAGCATCGCTAATCCTTGCTGATAGCGACACATCCTATGTCGATTTTCAGACGAGAATGGTTGAGTGTGCTAAAGATATTGCAAAGATTGCTGGAGAAATGTCGACGAAAGCAGTAACGGATCCACAACGTCTTGGACAATTGTCAGTTGACATGCAACATAAATACGGGCAATTGGCAAATGATAGCATTGGAGCAGCGGCTGCATCAACTAATATTGAAGTCTCAATGAAATTGAGAGAAGTCGTGCAGGCTTTGGGAGGTGCCTGCGTTGAATTGGCAAGGTGTGGAGGTGAATGTCAAGTAAGAGCTGACGAGATGGCACTACGCGATCTTGGCGACTCTGCTAGAAATGTTTCGGAAAAGGTGGCTCGAGTATTGGCTACTTTACAATCGGGTTCAAGAGGTACTCAAGCCTGCATCAATGCTGCATCTACGGTTTCCGGAATTATTGGTGATTTAGACACCACCATCATGTTTGCCACGGCTGGAAACCTTAATCCTGAAAACGAGAGCGAATCATTTGCCGATCACAGGGAGAACATATTGAAGACAGCGAAAGCTTTAGTTGAAGATACTAAGACTTTAGTTGCAGGTGCAGCATCCAGTCAAGAACAACTTGCAGTCGCAGCACAAAATGCTGTCACTACAATTGGTAAGATTTCATTTTTATGTATGCATAATTTTTCATTGAATTTCTTTTAATAGTACAACTAGCTGAAGTTGTCAAATTTGGTGCTGCCAGCTTGGGATCCGATAATCCAGATTCGCAAGTAATGCTCATCAACGCTGTCAAAGATGTTGCCAGTGCTTTGGGCGATCTAATACAAGCGACAAAAGCGGCCAGCGGTAAACCAGTCAATGATCCAGCAATGTCTCATTTGAAAGACAGTGCAAAGGTATGTTCTAACCAGATAACATTCACTAACTCCGTTGTTTAACTTCACTACTTACGAGGTGATTAATTTGGGATTGTAATTGGTGTGGACTTTAAATGAATAATACAAACTAAATCCATATACATACATATCATCTTAACGATTAAAACATGTGTTGTCATTTAAAGTCCACTTATTTTGTATCTGTCTGAGGAAAATTTCGATAAGAGAAACTTTCGCGGCATAGTTTTCGGTTTCGGTTACAAATTGCGATTTTGATTTGTAACACATGTTTTAATTGGCTGACAGGTTCCGGATTCAGACACCGATTGGTGGATCTCTGACCAAGAGGAAGAATTGCTGCGTATATTAAGTGACAGCTGCGAAAACATTAATGCAGATTTACAAACTGACATCTCGCAGTGTTTAATCGCTACCTAAAAATATATATATATATATATATATATATAACCGCGTTTTGTATCCCTCCTCCTAATCAAAGATTTTTATCACCTATTTTTCTATCATTCTTATATTCTTATACAATCTTATATTTATTTGATCTATTTATGCATATCATGTTTTCATTATTTATATATCACGATTATTTTCAATCAATAATATATTTTTGTGTGTCCTGAATCGCTCGTAAACAATCATTTCATTGCGTCATGCAAAAATATCTTATTCACACCTGGTATGTATTGGAGAATTGTCCAAAAAGCTGTTATAATTTTTCTTTTGTGTGGGCTGTCTCTTGAACCCTTCCTATATACAAACAGAACTAACAGCAATTCTTTCGCCAGAGCATATTGGAGTTAAATAAAAGCATGTGTGTTGCGATGTTGGTCCTGTCCGGTGGATATTACTAATTCTTATTTTTATATGCGCAGGTTATGGTAACTAACGTAACTTCGTTATTGAAGACTGTAAAAGCCGTCGAAGACGAGCACACCAGAGGCACTCGTGCACTGGAAGCAACCGTTGAAGCAATCGGTCAAGAGATGCGCACTCTACGTACAACTGATGGATGCAAAGCGAATGTAACACCCGAAGATATCGTAAGAATCACCAAAGAAATTACGAGAGCAACTGGCAAATCTGTATCTGCAGGAATTAGTAATAAACAAGATGATATTATTGCTGCTGCTAATTTTTCGAGACGTGTTATTAGCGAAATGTTAATCATTAGCAAGTCGGCTTCGCACTATTTAGCTGAAACTTTAGATTTGAAAACACGCGCATTAGATGCTGGCGAAGATTGTGCCAAACAGTACAGAGAACTGCTTCTGGCAATTTTACAAGGAAATTCTGCAGATGCCAAACACACACTTCCTTTGATTGCCAGAAATATTGCCAAATCTTGCACAGAACTTGTTGCAGTAGCTGAACTGCTAAAGGGTTCTGATTGGGTTGATCCACAAGATCCAACAGTCATCGCTGAAAATGAACTTTTAGGCGCTGCAGCTTCAATTGACGCCGCAGCTAAAAGACTTGCTAATTTACGACCAAGAAAAACCATCAAGGTACGTTACACTGTCTGATTCGTATCTATGTGCATTTTGTTTCTAACCATTTTCAGATGGATTAACACCTACGTTACTGCTCTTTACTGTGAGATATGTTTGATATTCTTGGTTGTCATATTTGAGCACCCAGGAGTCAAACATATTATTACAGTGATTGGCGATTACTACCACTACTAATTGTCAATGTCTTTATAATCTTATAACAATTTAAGCCTCGCATTTCATGAGATTGATTTCTTTCAGACTAATGAATTGGACGAAAGCATGAACTTCGATGAAATGATCCTAGAAGCTGCTAAATCCATAACAGCCGCCACGTCTGCATTAGTCAAAGCTGCAAGTGCTGCACAAAGAGAACTCATTGACAGTGGTAAAATAAGCGGTACACCATTGACGTCCTCAGATGATGGCCAATGGTCCGAAGGGCTCATTTCAGCTGCGCGTTTAGTTGCTGCAGCTACACATAGCTTGGTTGAAAGTGCCAATGCATTGGTTCAAGGTTTAGCCAGTGAAGAAAAACTAATTTCTTCTGCGAAACAAGTTGCTAGTTCAACTGCACAATTATTAGTCGCATGTAAAGTCAAAGCCGAAGGAGATACTGAAGCCACACGTAGGCTTCAACAAGCTGGAAACGCAGTAATTAGAAGCACCGATAATTTGGTACGTGCTGCAAGACAAGCAATTAGTATCGAAGAAGAAAGATTCCTTGTTTTGAATAAGAGAATGGTCGGGGGAATCGCACAAGAAATTAATGCGCGATCTGAAGTACTTCGAATTGAACGAGAACTAGAAGAAGCCAGAGGCAAGTTAACTGCTATCCGCCAAGCCAAATATAAGTTGAAGGGCGGCGATACTTCCGGTGACGAAACCGATGGAAATATTAGTGGATATGATGGATCGCCAATGCGGTGAGTTAAGGTGTGTGTCTTAACCCTCTAACTAACGGCTTTCATTTTTCATTTAATTGTTGCTAACATTACTGACATTCAATACGACATAATTTTTTTGTAACTCGTTGCCGAGGTCGTAGCGCATTTGTATTGCGTGACTTAGAGATTGCACACTTCTTTCTTGCTTATCACTTTTACTGGCAATTCCTAATGTGGTGGCGTTCTAAATCAATTTATATTTAGTTATAATTAGTGGCACATTTAACAACGTAGAGTATTTGCACAGCTATTCTGTTATGCACGAAATTGAAGAGAGAACTAAAATTAAAATTTCAACGACATTTAAAGAAGAACTGAGCGCCAAACTTCAGGTGAGTTTTTCTTTTAAAACGATTGCAAGGAGATATAAGGCACGCGCTGTATTGTATCGTAGCTTGGGTTTTGCTTTTGGATTGCATTTATCGCAAGAGTTTCCACTCGTATTCAGTAATGTACTTATCCATTATTACACTGTTTGCAGTTTCGAGCTCCAAAGTAACAATCAATATTCGTCACAACAAACCTATGAGGATAGTTACGGTTACATCCAAAGTTCTGACAAAACAAATTCTTTACGTAAACCTGCGACAATTAATTTACTACCTGAAATAAAACCTTCACAATTTGCTAATAATTATATTAATAATAACAACACCAACAACAACGCTTTCCAACACCAGGGTGCACCGAAATTCACAACTTCATCACCAAGCTATGACAGAGCACCGAACTACGGGGCAGTTTCTCCTGGTTATGATAGCCACTTGAAATATTCTGCGACAACGCCACAATATGGTGTAACATCTCCGAGTTATGAAAGTGGACCCAAATATTCGGTTACTTCACCAATTTGTGAAGGCTCTCAAAAATATGTATCACCCACTTACGATTCAACGCCTAAGTTCGCAGCCACTTCACCTAGTTACGAGTCGAGAACTTTTAGTCCCACATCGGCAAAGTCTTTTCCGGGTTCTCAAAGCCCAATGTCGCCAAAGAGCGAATCTTTTGGACGAGACAGTACCAATTTGTACGGTACTATTGATAAAACCTTCAATACTTTTGGCAAACCTATCACTGTTGATTATCCGACTCCGGAAGGTGCATTCACACAATCTGAATCAAGTACAAACACATACAAAATACCTGGTGGTTATAAAACCGTAACGAATAAATTCGAAAGCTTTCAGCAGTCTTCACAGCCGATGTCTTACACTGCAACTGAAAAGTTCTACACGCAGCAGCCAACGCAAAAATATTACAAGAACGGCTCCAATTATCAAACTTCAGCTTATCAGCAGAGCTCTGAATTTGTGAATGATCCTCCCAGAATGAGTGAATCAGATACCTTGGAACAAAGGATGCTTAAAAAGTCGACCACACAACATTTAACAGAAAAAAAGACGGTACAAACTATGAGGAGCACGAAACAGGAGTCTTCATCCAAAACTTTTAGACTTGAATAATTAGTTACATGGTAGAGGACGTAGAAGTTGTCCTTAATAAACTGCTATGGTGCTAATATCAATGCTTTTTTATTGATTCTTCTTAACCAAAAACATGTATTATATTGTTTGTGCCAATTTACTTATTACACTTGGGACGTATTAATTTATTAAGTTTTAAAGGATTTATAAGAATTCAAGATGATGATAAAATAGTGCCTGGATGATGATAACATTATTCATCTAAATGACTATGTGTCCACTTTACAAACACATAATACGCATATATTGTGCCTATATATATATATATATATATAGTATATTTGAGGAAACTTTATTCATCTTTTTAAAATAATTTATATATTTGTCTATTAACAAATATTAATTAATAATGCCTGCGAGAAATAATAAAGAAAAAAAATTAAAACAAACTATAGTTAATCTCACATATTCACTTTCAATGAATCCAGGACATTCCCTATCCTATCAGCAAATGGTTCGATAACTATTAAGATTGTTATTCAGAAAAAGAAAAAGTTTGCTTATATGGTCGTGTTAGTCGACTTTCCAATTACCAACCAATGGGAACGTTGTTCAGTTCTGTGTATCTTTTCAACCACTTGTATACAGGTAAATAATAGTCCAGCAATGGTTTAGTCGATATGTAGTCCTGTCCGGTAAGCATTTTTAACACCTGAGTCCAATGCACACTCGCACCCAATGACATTGCTTCCCTGAAAAAAATGGCCGAACTAATCCTTTGAGATACTTTACTTTACAAAATAATACATTGTATTGATTGTATGCCCCCAGTAGGTACTTACTCCAAGATCTTGCCGCATTTTTTGCAACCGTAAATGTCGCATCTATGTAACGGCATCCTAATGATTTCTTCGTCTTCAACCGATGAACCGATGTCGTTTTGAAACTTACCGAAGAGTGAAATATCGCATAGGCCTTTAAATATTTGCATTTGCAATATGCTGCTCAAAAAGTATCTGTAAAAAAATATAATTAGATGCAGTGATGGCATTCGTACCGGGTGGAAACGTTTATGCAGCCAAAGCACCAGGTGCAATAATTTAACGAACCGAAAGTATCAATTGGGTACTTTGATCAGGTCGGAACTACTCTGAGTAGTGCAATAATTTATAAAATTCAAATAATTTTAAGGTTATTGCAAACGTTTGATTGCACCCGGTGCAAACCGCTTTGCCATGCAATCAAGATGACACACCTAATATAGGGTGTATTATCGGGCACATGAAACTTTGCTCCTGCATCGAAATATTCTTCGGTGCGTGTTTCAGGCGCTTTTATCCCACGTATCGCTTCGTTCATCATCCAATACATTTTATTATAAATTTCCTCAGAGATCTTTCCATTGAATATATTCCAACGATATTCGTCTACAATTAAACCAAACGGTATCTCGGGAATTTTACTTAATGCTTGCTGTAGTAAAAGGAACATATCAAAATCGGGAGATAACAGTTCTGCGTCAGTTAACAAATTCAAGCGATGCAAATGTTGTGGGACCATTACTCCGTGCATTATGACGTCACCAATACTTTCATGAAATGCTGAATTTGCTCCTTCCTATAACAAATACGCAACAAAGTAAAAGTAAGTACGTTTTTTTTATTTTTTCCAGCTTTACTATGAAAAACATTTTATTACTCGAAATACGGCCGGTTGATGTTGGTAAGCCATATTATACTCAATGTGCCCCATTTCATGGTGAATCACATATAAGTCTTCCATATTAACTTTAGCACAAAGTAGAATCCTGCAAAATTAGCTCACCTATACCATAAACTCGTTACTCGACGATATAAATATAATATTCTCGCATAAAATAAAACAAAAGCCATAAGTACCAGGGCTTTGCAACGGTAGGGGGGGGGGGGGCTGACGCACCCCCTTCTCGATCAAAATATGGACTTTTTGTAATGTAATACCATTTTTATATACTTAGATAAATTGAACTATTATTTTTTGTAATAAAATTGTCAGCACCCCCCTCTAAAAATTCCTGACTACGCCATTGATAAGTACCTATAGTCATCATCGTTAAACATATTAGCAGCAGTGCCGTGACACATTGTGGAATTCTCCCGTTCCTCAAATATTGAATACTTCCAAAACTTTTCCGTCATTTGTGGCAACCCAAGTGAAGTGTAGAAATCCTCGGCTTGTACCGCCATTTCTTTAACTGTCCACTGCTTCTCCTTGAGACGTTGGTCCAAATTCAAACTTGTATTTTGACTAAAAAAGAGCCCTATCAAGGCACCCCAATTTTGACCCCACATGTTGCCTTGACATTTATAAAAAAAGTTAATAATAATTACAAAAATCCGTTAAATGCAGTTATTTACTTGTTAAGTGAATCGGAATGGCTCCCGTCGGATCAATTTCGTTCTTCCCATACTTTATAAACAGTTTGTGTCTTATAACACCGTGCAATATTTCATATAAAGGGCGTATTTCTCTGAAAAATTCTTCAACTTGTTGCTCAAGCTTGGGTATTTCTAATTCATCGCGCCATAAATCGCCCATATCTTCGTATCCGTTAGCGCGCGCCACAAAATTTTGACTTTCAACTACTTTGGGAATAACAAGTCGCATAGCCGAACCAATGTTGTCATAAAATGTATACCACAAAAAAGCTAATTGATCCGAATTGAAATCTTGTCGTTTAATCAAATACTCTAAGCCCGGTTCCGCCATCATACATTCCCCAGATTGTGGATAGTCCTTGTTATTTTGTTCCGGTCGTCGTAGTCTTTCCAAAGGTGTCGGTTCCGTCGAATTAAAACATACCTGAAGGTCATATGCAGCATGCATTGCACTTAAAACCTCCATTTCCACCCTAAATTTGGAATTAAAATATAAAATTTAACAGTTAGTGTTGAATTATATTATACCTATGCCTAGGGGTTTACGGAAACTAAACTCGATTGGCATTCGAGTCAATCTCTGGCCGCGCGCGAGAACAACAATATTCTGTGAGATTTTTTTAGGAGAAAACTCCATGAACAAGAAGCGAGAAGAAAGGGGCGGACCTAGAATGCAAAAAGCAAACAACCGGTGGAATTCTGTGAGAATCGCAGACAAAGATTATATGTCTACTAACACTTCGTATCTTTCGGCAGGCTTCGTTTGATGATAACCTTCGGCGTGTCAGTAATGTTATGAGGGGGTTGGAATTTTGCTGGAAATTTGAATTTACCTCGCAATGCAAATATCAGACTCAAATTTCCCGCAAATTTCAAGCTGGCCTGTCGAAATTCAATGTAAAATACACGAAGTGAACTTTCTGTTAGTATTTATTATGTGTCACAGAATATTGTTGTTCTCGGGCGCAATGGCCAATCGAGTGTAGTTTCTGTAAACCCCTATCGACTCACTTGGCTGATTGTTCGGTAAATTTAGGTCCTCGGCATAATAAATACATTTTTCTTTTTTGAATATCGTTTAACAAACGTGGATTTAATTTCGCATCGCATATTTTATTCTTCCAAGCCAAACGTGCCTTGGCGATTGCATTAGTTTGTGCTTTTGCATTGTCATCCGCCCCGTATACCATCATATCCCACGTTAGTTTTGTACAAATCTGATTAAACTCCAACAAGTCGTCGTCCACTTTATCCAACCATTCATCTACATTTTCACTGTAACTGTACTTAACTGAAACGAGAAAACGAAAAGAATTAGCTCTTTGAATTGAAATCCACCTCGCGCGGTTGAGATTAACTCGAAATTGAAAAAGTTAAATTGTTTGTTCGTGCTGTACGTATTACTACATAACTTTTATACGTATAACTTCAAATAACAACGAATTGTTTAATTGCTTTCCTGCTGGTGACTGAGTTTAGGCAGATTTAAAATGTTGAATTAAATTAAAACGAAAAAAAAAAGACGTACTACGGTTGAGTGCCGGATTTGCTTCATTAAATTCCAAGTCCAAGAAATAGCATGCAATTATAACCCACAGGAAACCCATTTCTCCGAATACAATTTATATATTTCCCAAATACTGTATTTAGTTAGAGCACTCCGGACATTGTAATTTCCCGACGCGTCGTTCGGTACTGAAAACGTTCACTTTGCTTTTCCGCTTTTATACCTCTTATCACACGGCTACTGAACGCAATAGCGAACTCAAAAGTGCTACCACCAGGAGATTGTATAAGTACCTACCATATGGTACGAGTAATCATAATGTAAACATATTAATTAATGCACGGTAATTGATAGATTAAATTTACTAAAATTTTTGATATGCGAAAATATCATCGAGCATTTGTCATTCATTCATCGATACAAAGTATTCAAATATTCTTTGATGATTTACTTATACGTAAAAATTAGCTAATGAGCAACATAAAAAGAGTCTTAAACCCCCATGGGGCATTATAATTTCCTTTTTCTTATAATTAACTGGCTTATTTTTTTTTTTTTTTAGTATCGACAAATCGACAAATGAGATTTAGAAAATATAGTCCGAACCGAACCAACGACCGACAACAATTTCTCTTCTCATGTCACTTTATTGGTTTCTACGTCTTTTCATCTCTTTGTTTTCATTAGTAGAAAAGCCAGGCATGCACGTGGGGGTGGAAATCCCGTAGCGAAAACTTAATTTTCACCTGAGGCACGCACAAGCACAACATCAAAGACTTTAATATTTTTTTCGCGTATAGATTGTCCAATGATATCGTAAACCTGAAGTTACTTTACTTCATGGGCGTAGGCAGGGTGGGGCGAGTGGGGCGGCTGCCCCACCAGGCGATAAGTCTATTATGGTAATTTTGCGTTATCTATTTGTTTTCTTAATATCGGTGGAGTAATTCTTTTGATATGCTCCTTGTTCTTGCCTCCCCTGCATGGAATCCTGCCTACGCCCATGCTTTACTTTAATCTAAACTATATCTATATGGAATGATAGACAATGATGTAAGTACATTCTTTTGTTGTTAGATATAAACATAGTTAGAAAATATTGTTGATTGGTAATCGATATCTTCAATCAGAGCGGAACTGAAATCAGTTTCGTAAAGAGGCCCTTACACTTTCCGGTAATCCTCAGAGGAAAACTGTTCAGTGTGTGGTAAAAAACTGAGCAGATTTGTGGACTGTTCAGGCGGCCGGATGAGAACTGAAAAATGATTCTGTATAACTGAACAGAGTGTGTCGTGTCAGGTCAGTGCAGATCAGTTTGATTGATGGCGTTTTCGACATATGCACTCGGGCAGAACTGCACTCGACGAGTGGAGATAATCAAGATTATTTGACGTTGACCTGTCAATGCTTTGTTTACTATTATAACCTATAAAACGATCTGCACTGAACTCATTACCGTCTCTAGTGACAGGGCACACATTTTTGCACTCATTGCAATTTTCGACTGCACTCAGTGCATGCACGGGATAAGTCGAACAATTGACACTTCCGTAGGCTAACATTAAATTATAAATCGAACACTCACAACTGCAGTCAGTTCAGGTGTGCATATAAGTTGAAAACGACGTATGACTTCGTCCGCCGCGCATTCCCGAAGGCCTGGACTGCACAGTTTTTCCCATCCCATAGTTTTTCCTCAGTAGGTATTTCCGAGGAGGTATTCAGGCCGAGTCCGGAAATTTGGACAGGCCGACTGATCAGTTTTTCCTCAAAAGATTTCCGGAGCATGTATGGGTTCCTTTACCTACGTACGGAATTTGATGAACGCTTTCTCAATGTTTACGTTGCGTTCTTTTTTCAATTAACACATTCGATAATTAGATCTAGACAACATACGTCAGTCAGTTATCACTAGCGCTAGTCGCAAACAATTCTTTGACAGTGGTTTAATCACTGTCAAAAAATTATTAAATATACATCAATTTTTATTATCTCTAGTTTTGTAATTCGACAAAAGGATCAATTCTTCTGTCTGTGATTCTATCAGAAACTGGTTTTGTTTGGCCCGGCGTTGAAAAATATTAATTTTCCAGTCCTCATATATCACTGCGCCAATAATGACAATTAGCTTGTCTTCGCCATATACTGTCAGATGCGTTTGCATGTAAATTGGTAAGTTTTGAAGATTAGATAGAACAGAAAACGACTATAATTACGAGTTTTTTTTTTATAAATCATTTCAGCATATATGCGTTGATGCTAATTCTCTCGTACACTCTATCAGTCAACATCACATGCGACGGGAAGGTAGAGAAGCGGGCCATCGACTTCGACGAAATATCTGATTTCGCAGACATTATCGAACCACAACAAAATCTCGATATCAAAAACTCAATAACAAAAGTTCAAAACTTAGAAATCGATTTACCCGAAGATATCACTAACGACTGGAAGAATACTGAGCACCAGCAAATCATTGAGAATGAGGTCGTCACCCCACAAATATGGACACTGACAAATACTGAAGAATCATTGACGACAAATCCGTACTCAAAAAAAGACGTAGCTAAGGTACTTAATTTTAGGATGAGACAAAGTAGTAAACGACCTTACCGCGATTTAAGGTATTTAAGAAAGAAACGTCAAGTACCATTATTATTTAAACGCTATATCAATATGCCGATAACAGCATCACGGGTTAATTCGTATTTGGGACATTTGGCTGACGCCACGAACGACATACATCTGAAAATGCAAAATTATGCCGCGACCATGATGGTTGTTCTTACAACTAGTAAAAGTACACCAACCACAGCAGTAATGCCAAGAATATCGGGCAAATTGATGGAAATTAAGACTTTAGAGCCACCAGAAAAGCGTGCACAAACTATTATTCCTATTAAGGCAGGAACTGAAACGACAAATTATAAAGAAACAAAACTCGATGATTCACTTTTAAAAACATTTCCCAATTTATTTTCCACCTCTAAATCAACTTCCAACCTTGAATTTGCATCAACTAAACCTCAAAGATCTGTGAAACAGACTACACCAATACAAGCTGAAGCAACGACAGGGACAACATCAAAACCTTTTGTATCTGCCGCGTCCAATCAACATAATAAAGCAGAGGATGATTATCCTCTACTTGGTGCTGATGGATTTTACGGCAGTTCACTTACCGAAGTAAAGTCGAAACAAAGTCATGTTAGTAAAAGAGATTTAGAAACGGAGTTAAATAATAATAGGTTAGGTCTTGAGATGAATAGTTTTGATCAATTGCTCAAAGTGGTGCCCATGCAAGTTAAAGAAAATCGTCAACCTGAAGCGGAAGTCTCTATCAAACCATCTGTAAAGACTGTAGTAACACCGGCAATAGTTCATATTACGATTGAACCTCGTGTTAACGATAAACCAACGGTCAGTGTCAGTACAAATCCGACTACACCTACACAAACCACTACAAGTACAACAACTACCAAAAAGTTACTGACAACCAGTTTAGCTAAAACGACTCATAGAGACATTACGAGTGCAAAAGTTGCAACGGTTAGTAGGGGGATATATGATGATATTTATAAAAAAACGGCCACAACTATAAAAGGAAAAGGAAACCTTATGGCAACGACTACACCAATGGCAACTAGTCGTAATCCATATCGTTGGGAAAATGATATTATTAAAGAGCTCAATGTGAAATTCAAAAAAGAAGTGCTCAGTTCTACTGTGATATCAATTAAAAGGGACTCGGGGGATGCAAGCACCACTGCACTGGCGACTGATAGTACTACTGTAAGTCAATCGGAATCAACTGCTTCTACGTCATCTGAGACTGGTGGTAATACTGATACACCTGCATCCGCTGCAAGTGGAAGTTCAGAATCGGGCGAAACAACTGTAAATGGAGGAGCATCTACTGTTTCTGGACCTTCTGGTAATGGTTCTTCTCCTGCATCAGAAGCTAATACGACCGTTGCAGGACCGTCATATGAAATTCCTTTGCAAGATGGTAAAACTGCTAAAGTGTCGATTTGCAAAGGTAAAGAATGTCAAAAACTTTACGATGGATTTAAAGTTTACAACGACACTGCGGGTGATTGTAATAAAGAAGCTAATGATGTAGAAGGTGGTCCTGGTGATTACAACATAATAAATAATGAAGAAACTCCTAGTACAGAATATAAGCAACATGCCGCTTGTCCTATTACAGTTCCTACGTCTACAGAACCGGAGACGAGTTCACAGGTGATAACATAACCTAAAATAAGTTATTTTAAAATAATAATTGTGTATTTTACTCTGTTTAGACTAAACCTTCATGTAAACAGCAAACGAATTCTTGTGAGCGTGCCGATGAGGAACCAGATGCGGATCCATGCGATACAAATATGTCTCAAGGGCCTGAATCTTCTAAACATAGTCATAAGAAAGACAAAAAGAAGAACCAGAATAAAAAGCCGAGTCGGCCGAAGGGCAAAAGACAGGTCAGTAATATGGGGGCGCCTATATACGCAACTGTGCCAAACTTTATGCAGTCGTTTTCAACGCCACAACCAATCCTGTATCAACCATATCAATCTTCTTCGTTTTCGCCAATTCCCGAAGTGCAGCAGAGATCCGTTTACGTTTCGTCGCCAGGCACTTTAATCTCGCAAGTTCAACTTCCAATTCAGAATCAAGCAATGCTGGGTATGAATCCAAACTATCAAAGTTCGCCCAATCCCATTTCGTATTCGTTAATGCCGACGCAAGCATCCATTTTACCTGTACAAATTGATCGTGTCTTCAAGAAATCTATTGATAAAAATACTATTACGTCTGTCATAGAAAATCTCAAAGTTGTTGATCAAAAGTTAGCTGAAGCTGTCGATCCGCTACATTCAGCCCAAGAATTGTTAGACACAGCAACACGTTGCGATGTCTTTACACAATGTAGCGATCAGCCCAACAATCAGGGTGGCGGGGGTAATGGCGCATCGGGTTTACTCAATGAGTTAAACGAGAATGAAAAAGCTGCTCTACAGCGACTTGCTATTAAAATAATGGCGAATCAACAACCTAAATTAAAACGTGCTGAACAGAATGTTTCTCCGCAGATGACCTCATCGCCGCAGCTCCCGGGCACTGTTCCCTCAGCCGATATTATGGATTCCGTTATCGCGAAACGTGGAATTGAGAAAGCAACGGTCCAACCGCTTATGGACGATTATGAGTATGCCGACCAAGATCGTCTCAGTCGATTACAAAGAGATCTACTTGTAGCAAACGAATTAGAAGCGTTTGTCGAGCATTTGAACGACAACGATCGCCAGAAACGTACATTTTTGGGTCATCATATACGAAAACCGTCAAGCAGAACACACGTAATTAGTGAATCGTCGGATCAGAACTACGATGAGTTTGGAGGTCATAATTTTAAGAATTTTTTATATGAAAAAGACAATAGTGATCACAAAAGTAGCTTGCTGCCCGGTTCGATCAATACAAGAATCAAGAATAAGGCTGTCTCGGAAGAGGCGTATTCGAAACCACCGATTACTAAAAAGAAGCAAAAAACTATTTGGCGAAAACTGTTTGGTATGACGGGCACCCGTAACAATAAAAATCGTTTTTTAGATCAAGACTTTCCAAATTCTCAGTCCCATTACAAAAAGATAAATCATCAATAATGTTGTCTAATGGTCGCCAAAATTTGAGAGATTCTCGTTCGATTCATTATAATCCATTTACTATGATGCGACATAGAAATCGCAATCATCCACGACGACTAAAAAAACGAAGAAGACCCAGGCATCTGATTGATAAATTAATAAGTCGAAAAACGACAATTGAAGACAATGAAGACTATGACGTACATGATGATCCAAACGAGGTGTGGACCCTCAAATGGAAGGGCATAAATGAAGGAACAACTACCATTCCAATTAAAAGCACTCCTCACAAACATGCAGAACTTGAAAGTAGTACTACTAAAGGCCCTACTTCCATTTCGAATTTAGCCTCTACTCCAAGTGAATCCAGCGCACCAAATTTCGATAGGCTTACTTCATCCACAACAATGTTTCCTTTCTTCATAACATCATTCTCTCCAAATTCTTCTTCACTATCCGATTCATTAGATTGGCTTTCAACTGGATCGTTTTCAATATTAACCGCTGCCACGCACAAATCTGGAGAACAAAATTTTGCAGCAGTTGGTGATTATACAAATGGCGTAGAAATTACTATATCAAGACCGACCACATATTCTACAAGTACGCATTTGTCTAGTCAACTAGAATCGTTTACTACAGCAGCCACCGATCAAACAAGTTCGCTTATTCCTATACAATTTAGCACAACCACAAAGAAAGAGGTGTCTTTTGAGAGTAATGTTCAAACTGCCAACATAAATACCCCAAGTCAGTCCAGTGGAACTTATGAAACCAAAGAAATCTTAACTCCTAACACTTTTAGTGAGACCTTGACTATAATAAATCATTCGCCCGGTATTGGAGTTCAAGGTGGTCCCAGTTCGGCAAGTACAAATGCCAGACCACCTTTAACTATTGTTGAAATGGCACCTTCACCCATCTTCGCTCCAGTAGAGAACGAAGGACCATCAATACTCATTACTCCTACAACCAATCCTACAACCAAAGGAATTATTACTTCAAACATGGTTAGTGCACCTTCAACTATAGCTGAAATTGGTTCAACACACATCTTCACTACGAGTGAAACTGAACGAAATTTAATAGAGCCTCATATTCAAACAACTATTGCTTCGACCATGAAGAGCAATCAGGAGTCCAACGATTTTAGTGAAAAGCTTAAAGAAAACAAGCAGTTCCTACAAGAAAAGTATTCTCAAATTAATAGTGGGTCCCAAGATCATTATAAAACAACATTAAAAATCTCAATTCCCACTGACAGTCCAACAAAAGCCACCACCGAATTAAAATTAAGTACGAAGGCGAAACATACACCACCTCAACATTTACCAGCTGGCGTTGACAATAATATAACACCGGAAAATCTGGATGTTTCTGTAAAAACTAAAGGTACATCTGAATTAGAGCATATTACTGCGCCTCCAGAATCTACAACAGCCATTCCAACCGATGAATATGGTAAAATGCACACCATCGTGCTAGAAACGGATAAAACAATCAATGTAGGTAAATTTACTCCGGACCTGTATATTGGTCCTTCGAGAAACGATATGGAAGAGGATGAATTACTTAATAATTTAATTACTGGATTTAGGGGTACTGACATGTTTACAGAAGAGGGTATGGAAGATGACGAACTTCCTAAGCAGAAACTAACTTTAGTAACTACGTCTTCGTTCGGACGCACAACGCATATAAATCGTCAGAATGGTTCAAAATATTTGGTAGCACCGAAACAGGAAATAGCAAATGAAGATATAACGTTTACTCCAAGCCTAGGTGTTACTTTAGAGACTTCTAATACAAACAATACGTCTTCAAAGAAGCACAAGTTTTCGTGGAAATTGGGTAAGAATTCAAAAAAAACTACTCTTCCTGACTATGAAACAATCTCAGTATCAGAAGAAAATTGGAGTGGAAATACAAACAAGTCTGGTTTTGACCTTAGTGTGTCTAGTGCGGATGACAACATTAATACCGCCGAAATAGTGAAAACGTCAACTATCCCACCAGGAACATTTGCGAACGTGCCAATTAGTCCAATAACTAGTTCAGAATTACACAAACAAGTCAGCAATTTTGAAGTATTTGGCAATGCTGACACTTCTGAAAATAGTTTCAGTGACAATACAATTGCGTCAAGATCCTCTAAACCGCAAGCGACAAATACATTAGCGACACTAAGAGTAACTTCTTCAGAAATGAAACCCACGCCAGAATTAATATCAACCGAAAAATCAGTATCACTCCAGGACAACTCGAAAGGAAAGGAATTTAAATCAACTACTAATTTATCTCCGGAGAAAGGCTCCCTGACAGATTCGGAAGGAAATGTTTCTGCTAACAAATCTGCTACGAATTTGAGTGCATTACAAATGGAACCTACTAAAACGGCTTCGCAGCCTTCTAACGATCACAATGAAAACTTGTCTCACACAAATGCCGCAATTAATTCCAAACAACCAACAACATCTATTCCGCCTACCGAGAAGACTATTGATATGATAGCGGCTATAGATAACGCTTTGGATATATTTCATTCCACCTCTGGTCCAACAATCGGTTTGGAGGCAATTGCTAAATCAGCATTTATGGATGCTGGGGAAAATTTGGAAACGAATAAGGTAGGAACAATGCCTAACATAAATATGAAAGAAATTCTAGATGAACAATCCGGGATTGAATCACATTTTCCATCGTTACAAAAACGAACAACAACGCCTAATCCAATATTAATTTCGAAGACTGAAAATTCTGCAAATTTAACACCAGAATCAACAAATAGACCCGAGCCCATTACAGAATATTCAGGTACAAAGGCATCTCACCCTTTTTTAGCAGAAACTGGAACAAATTCAGAAAGCAGTGGTGAAACTGCATTTTCAATATCGGGAAATATTTCTTTAATGGAATCGTCTATTAAAGTGAATATTGATTTCGAATCGACTTCAACTACAGCAAGTGCCCCTCAGATGGTAGCAAATACAAATTTAGAAGAGACAACTATAAGTAGTAAATCAATTGCAAACGTAAATGCTGAAACTGAAAATACTAACCGTATCCAACCATCAGTTCCCTTAGTTGGTTCTGATGAGAATTCGGTATCTTATCAGTCACCAGTTTTAGCAGTTTCAGTTCATGGAGAAGGGGAGAGTGCATCAGAGCCTACCAGTTTAACAGGAAGTGAATCAGTCAAAATCGATTTCAACACAGTACCTGAACATGATAGAACAGCGTCATTAGTAGCCACGTCTTTAGAAAATAAATCAGAGTCAATAGGTGAAATATCTGAAATGTCAACATCGCCGTATGAAATACTTTCAACCGAAAAATCAGAAAAAGAGGTAGAAGTACCAAACCAGAACCATTCAGACGTAATTACATCTGTAGCAGAGCCAGATAATTCCAGGGCGACAGAATCTGAAGAATTTTCACCTTCTAATGCATCAGTAACTTCTTATGAATGGATATCCACAGAAAAGAGTTCTACTGAGAATATTTCTGAAAGTAGCTTAGAAGAAACTAAAGCAGAAACTGATAATGTAGCAGAAACTTCAGTTTCCGAATCAGTAGCATCAGTTCCGATAATGAGCGTAGAAGTTTCTAAGCAAGAAACAACAACTGAAATAATAATTCTATCATCTCAAGTGGAATCAGTAACTTATGTTGAAGAAAAACCATCGATAGGTTTAGAGGCCAATCAAATAGAAAACAGTTTCGAAAGATTGGAAACTTCAACAGAAACTGGAAGCACAATCAATAGAGATTTGCTTATTTTTGCAACAATAAATAACTTATTAAGAATATTTTCTGAAAATACACCAACTGAAATTCTATCTCAGTCTGAACCGACTTTCGTGTCTAAAGAATTGCTTAAGAATAATTTATTAATAACAGAATCATATAGTTCACTCCCAAAACCAGAAGTTTCTTATCAAGGATCATATAAATCTCATCCATCTGACGACACTGGGACACTACCGAACATGGTTGATGGCCAACTTGCAGAAATGGGAATATTTAGTGCTACGATGACTACTGCTGAATCGAGAGAATTAAATTTGACTGACATTGTCCAAGAACTTGGCCTCATTACAGCTGAACCTTATATGCCAACCTTGAGAACAGAAACACAAAAGGTAACATCTAGAATTGGATTAGAACCTGAAAGCAATTCTGAAAAAATAATGCCTAGTACGGAAATTGCAAGCCTCGAAGTAAAAACTTCAGAAGAAGCTGAACAGAGTACAACAGCATTGGCGAGTAAAACAGAAAACGAAATTCAGCACACAACTGTTGGAAAACATACATCGAAAACCTCAAATGAACAAAGTTCTGGAGCAAAGGAAGATGGTAGATACAAGACAAGCAAGAAGACAACATATGAAGATTTAGATTATGAAATAGCTGGAGAAAACTTAATTACAACGGGAAAAATTGGTGACGAGGTAACGAAACAAAAATCGGCAACTTCAGTTAAAGAAGCGGCCGAAGATGAGGAAGCAACAAGCAAGACTGCAGGTTATGGAAAGTTAGGTTATGAAATATCAGAAGAATATGTTGTTGCAACCGGAAGTATTGGTGAAGAGGCAACCAAACAAAAATCGACAACTTTTACTAAAGAACCTTCTAAAGAAGATGAAGAAGAAGGACATGGACAGAATGTTGGAAGATTGAAAACTTCAACAACTGTAGAATTTAAAAGCAAAACTGTCACCAGTCCAGACGAGGAAGAAGAAATGGAGAGTAATACAACGCTTGTTTCAATTAAAAGAACAACTCCTCAAACAATAACTGACACGGAGAGTACTACAATTGAATGCATAGAATGTTCAAAGAGTCAAAAAACTGAAACTGAAGATGAGGAATTTATTAGTACTACTCTCATTAATAAGAAAACCAGCAAAAAAGTTGTCAATAATCTTAATAATGCGGAGGCAAAGGATGAGGAATTACTCACAACGACGACGAGTTTTCTAACATCTACTGACAAAAGGAAGACTGAACGTTATGGAGATTTAGGTTATGAAATATCAGATGAAAATGTTATTACACCTGGACGAATTGGTGAAGAGGTAACCAGAAGTAAATCGACAACTGTTACTAAAGAACCTTCCGAAGAAGAAGAAGTTAGCAGGAATAAAGTAACAAAACGAACAACTGGTCATCAAGAGTCTGTTCATGAAGTGACAGAGGAAATGTTTATAACAACTGGAAGAATTATGGAAGAAGGAACAAAACAAAAACCAAAAACTGCAACTGAAGAATATTCTGAAGAAGGGGTGGTTAATACGCAAAGAATAACAAAATTGACAACCATTGAACCAGAATTAGAAAACAAAGTTACGAATGACAATCGTATTTCAACCGGAAGGCTTGGAGAAGAAGAGGAAGTTAAGAAAACGTACAATAAATCTGATTTTGTTCCTACAATAGATGAAACACTGCTGTTTACAAGTGCCAGAGCAAGTGAAGAAATAGTCAGTCCGTCAATAGATAGTGAAGAACCGCATCATCATAAATCTAGTGGTGAGGAAATAAATCCTGATATGAAGGCACTTCCTCAAGATCCATCAATAAGAACCCCAAAACCAAAGCACGGATATGGATGGCATTTTGGAAGATTGAAAACTTCAACAACTGTACAATTTAAAGGCAAAACTGTTACTAGTCCAGACGAGGAAGAAGAATCAATTTTACCAGAAATGGAGAGTCATACAACGCTTGTTTCAACTACAAGAACAACTCCTCAAACAATAATTGATATCGAGAGTACTACAATTGAATGCATAGAATGTTCAAATAGTCGAAAAACTGAAACTGAAGATGAGGAATTTATTAGTCCTACTCCCATTCATAAGAAAACCAGCAAAAAAGTTGTCAATAATCTTAAGAATGTTTCAACTAAAAGAACAACTGCCATTAATAAGAAAACCAGCATAAAAGTTGTAAATAATCTTAATAATGCAGAGGCCAAGGGTGAGGAATTACTCACTACGAAGACGAATTTGCCAACTTCTACGAACAAAAGGACCGTATCACCTACATCGAGAATAAGTGAGAGTTCTACCTCATCACATCAACATCCATACATTCTGACTCCTTCATTGGTTAGTACTTCGTCATCAGTGGAATCGCCGAAAGAAACAAATGTGATGATCCCCATTGATATTTTAATCAATTCAATTACACAGGCGGATAATGAGATAGCTGGGAGTGGTAACAATTTGAAAACGAATGATATTGATAATCAAATCCTAGGTGCATTATTACTGGGACCGACAGAAGGACAATTAGAACAATCTGATTCTGGCGGCGTGGCCCTAACACCAAAAGAGTACAATGGTTTTAAAAAGATTGATATTGAATTGGGCCATCCAAATGTTGATACTGAGCAAACAAATTTGTCAGGAGGGACTACACAACAAAATATTGAAACTATTAATTCCGCTGAAATGAAATCGCCAGAAGTTGTCGAAGAAGTTAACACGTACAACCCAACAAGGAAGACTACAGGTTATGGAGATTTAGATTATGAAATATCAGAGGAAAATGTTACTACAACTGGACGAATTGGTGAAAAGGTCACACAGCAAAAATCTACTAAAGAACCTTCTAAAGAAGAGGAAGTTAGCACGAACAATGCAACAAGGAAGACTGCAGGTTATGGAGATTTAGATTATGAAATATCAGAAGAAAATGTTGTTAAAGCCGGACATATTCTCCCATCAGGTGAAAAGACTATTGTCCCAGGTGGGACTAGTAATCCGGAGAATACCGAAAGTTATAGCAAAACCGATAATTTGACAGAGAATAGCAAACCAATGGATGAACCAAGTGTACCATCAGCACATGAAAAAACTTCTCATCGGGAACGGATTCAAACAGAGACCAGCACATCATATGAAGAAATCAGTTCTGGTCCTTTAAAACCAGATGTCGATGAGTCGACAGCAAGCGACAAGAGTCAGAAATTGAATCTTAAAGGTGGGACTAGATATTCAGAAAGTACCGAACTGCTTAGAAAAACCACAGAATCAAGTGCTCCATTTGAAAATGCAGAAAGTTCTTCAAGAACTGAAACTACTGAGACCAAAACTAAAACTAGTGAATTTGAAGAAAAAATTAATGTATCAGGTGGTGATGTTGCACAAACAGAACATTCGCATTCTGATGAATCTATCGAAGTAAATATTAGTGCAACAGAAGGGACGGCAACTATTTCTGAACAAAATGCAGAAGTAAATCTTCTACCTGCGACTTCCATATTTATAACCTCAATGACACCATCAGAACAACTTGATATTTCCATTACTGAACCCATGTTTATATTACCAAAAACTAGCTTTGAACATAGTACTGAGTTACCTTCGATCGCTACTTCTACACTTCAGTCAGTTTCTAAATATGATGAACATGTTGAAAAAAGTAATAAAACCCCCAGTAACAAAGTTACAGAAACACAAGATATGAAACATTTGCTGAAGATGCTAGAATCTAAACTATCAACGTCATCGGATATAATCATAACTCCTCAAGAATCTTCCACTACATCAGTGTTGAATTATGGGGGTAATTCCGAATTCAGTTCCACAAGCAGTAATACTAATAATATTGATTTTGAGCCTTTATCAGCGATTGCAGAAAACATTGTTTTACCGAACACTCAAAATAATACCGGGCCCACGATTGAAAAGATGTCTAAAATGATTGAAGCCCTAAGTTATCAATTGGAAATACATACGAATACGGAGACTACAGCAACGGCAAGTTCAAAATCAGATATTACCACATCTTCAATAGAAATTAATAATACTATGAGCAGTACTACCACAAATTCGGCTGACGCAACTAAGAGCACCACTTCAACCAGTGGGGGGTTATCTACTACTAAAGTAACCTCAAAACTTAAAAACAAAGTATTGGGAAAAGTGTTCGGTAATTTATTTAGTCATTCTGCAAATGGTACGTCTACCACCGTTTCAAGTAATTTAACTGAAAATACAACTTCGCATCATCATTTCCATCACTTTAATTCGAACGATACCAAAAAAATAAAAAATGCTTGGAATAAAATTGTTCACAAAGTGAAACACATTGGACAAGAACATATAAATATATCTTTAGATATTACAACATTATCTTCAAAGCCTGCGGCGAAAGCAACGAAAGTCTCTGAAACAACGTTGACATCATCAGGAGTCACCAATCAAACTGGGGCTTCAATGTCGATTAGTTGGATTTCTTCATCATCCGAAGAATCAACAAATGGTGCAGCTACTAGTGTTAGTTCACCGGTATCAACAGAAACCACAATAGCAACAACTAGTTCTTTGGCTGTCAGTTTAGCTACAGCAACAAGTGAAACGACTACAGATGTTACAAAAACGAGGTCTAGTGACTCTTCAACAACAGTAGGGCCAACAACCTCCTTACTGTCAGAACCTGTTGCGACTTCTATTTCATTAGGTAATGCAACTGAAGAAATATTGTCGAACCCTCAAGTAACTACTAAAAAGGATATTTCTATTACACCAACAATTAACGGTGAAGGGTCCAAACAAACTACGAGAACTTCTAATTTACCTCGACTTGAAACTGTTACCAATGAATCTCCTATAACACAAACAAAAGAAGAAATTAATACTCAGCATACAGTAAAAGCCAATGGTACAAAATTTGTATTTTTACAAGAACCGAGAACAGAGCAAATCCCTGAATCGTTTGCATCTATAATGGAAGGAATATCACCTGCGTCAATTCCAACAAATATTAAATACCTATTAGAAGCTGCATCTTCAGATGCACTCATTTCAGCAGAAGCAACTGAAATGCAAACATGGACCAAATCTATGCCCGAATTAGAAACAGAACTTCGACCAAATTCCTCTACAACATTGATGAATGCTGATAATGCTGCTTTAACTGCTGAAGGTATTAATGTGACAAGCAATCCATTAACAAAGACTTCTCAGACAGAATTGTCTTTTGCCAATGGCCGAGATGAAAGCACAACTTTATATAGCTTTATGCCATTTACGTGTGGATTTGAAGATTCATTTCTGAACGATACAACTTTGACTCAACATTCTTCTTCGATAAATCATGTCAGCACCAAAACAGAGAAAACAAAACCTACCGAAGAAACAGTAAATTCTGTAGATACTACGCTGTTTGCACCATACACCAGTTTGTATGAGAGTACTTCATCCATTAAACCAGATAAAAGTTTTCTAGATCATAAAGACAACACCAGCGTTTCTGAAGCTTCAAAAATCACAAATGTAGAAGATCTTCTGACGGCAATACAAAATATAGAGCATGTATCTTTCGGCTCTAGTACTGTAACAGAAGTATCAAAAAGAGTAAATACTAATAAGCATTTGCTGACAACCATGTATCCACCTTCAACCATTGTCGAAGAACATTTAAATTTAGATATGCATCATATGGGAACAACAAAAACTTCGATCACAACAGAACGGGGTTTAAAAAGAACTACAGAAAAGGTCAACGAACCGGAAACAGGAGATAATACACTCAAGGGGTTACATAATCAACCGATGATTCTGGCCAGTACAATTCCACCTGTAACTGTAGAAGAAGAACATCAAAATTTAGACATGCACCATCTTTTCACACCTAAAATAAATACAACAAAACAGACAGACACTTATGGTAACTACATTGAAATGCAAGACACTAGGAGTTCATCAGAACTAGAAAATACTACGAAAACCACAATAAAAATGGATACATCACGAGTAACCTACAAAGTTGGAAACCAGACGTGTCTGTACACACCAGGGGACAAAATTAAAAGTAAGTTGATTTACAATTAATATATTTTAAGACGGTTGAGGACATGTTGATTATCACTTTTTCAGGCGGCAAAAACATGACCACCACCGCCGATAGGCGAGTTTTTATTGCCTTGCCAACATATTATCAAAATTCGACGTTTGAATTACCAAATTTCGAAATGTATTATACAACACCTTTCAATGTGGACAATTCACAAGATGATGAGCGCTTTGATCAAACATTGAACACTCTCGCTTTCAGAGCGATGAAGTTCCTCGATTTTGATAACATTACAGAATTCACCACCACAACTGAGACAAGCATATTTGTTTCAGCTGCTACGAAGGAGTCTAGAGATACTGGAGCAACAAATATGATCACTTCATCATCTTCATCAGGTTCAACAACTACATTCATTACATCGACAGCACCAACTACATCTACAACATCATCAACCTCTACTTCACTCTCTACTGCCGTAACAAATATGACATCAACCAGATCATCAATAACAAGTAATTCGGACGCTATAGTTCCGTCAACAACAGTTGCCGCTACAAAATCTGCAAAAAATGTAGTAGTAGTAGTAGCATCAATTACAAATACTAATGCAACGTCAAGTACAACTCTTGCATCAAATGCCACCACAGTTGCGACTTCAGTTGCAGCTTCAACTACAATGTCTACTTCAGTGGCTACAACGACAACAATGACTTCGTCAATCACCACAGTTGCAACAACCACAAGTGTTACTGCAAGTCTTTCAGTTGCACCATCAGGATTAAACCAAAATTGTAGTAATAAGGGCCAAATGACGTGCTTATGTTCAATTGATGCTATGGTAAAAGATCTCCAAGAGAAATCTAGAAATTCATCACTGAACAGTTCATTGGTGAATTACATGTGCGAATCATATGTACCTCTAAATGCAAGCGGTATTCAAATGAGACGCAGCGCCAATTCGCGAAGGCGTCACAAGAGAAGTCTAGCTGGATTTGAGTTCGTGCCGATGACGACGGAACCACCGAAAATAAAACGTGAAGTAATTCTAGCTGCAGATATTAAGGATGCACTGAGCAAGGATGTTGAACTTGAAGAGACTGATATGCACAAATATGCTACACCAGGTTCAAGGATCAGCATACGTTGCGCCGACGGAAAAAATTTCAGTGCAAAAGAATTCAATATCTTGTGGACTATGAATAGGAATGTACCACTGACTGGTGGTAAAGTGCAAGAAACCGGGAGTGGTGTATTAATTATTGAAAACGTTGAACCATCTGATGGTGGCAATTACACGTGTACCGTTACAAATAATCAAATAGGAATAAGAAGTTTCAAGCATGAACTGTCCATTGTCACTTTGTCAACGATGGATATCAATACAACAATTTTGTATGAAATGCAGGCAAACTGTTTGAAAGAGGATGAGAACATTTTGAAAACGTACTTCAAGGGTACCATTGCTTACATGCTTTGTGGGAAAGAACATCGGATTTGTACAATTGACGTTATAAATTGTACTTGTTTAAAGTCTAACAACAAGAGTTACTTATTTGTGTCTCTGGTATTTCATATGGAATCAATGCATGTTATTGTACCAACTCTGAATGCCACTCAGTGTGATGTGCTATGCCAGATGAAAATTTATGCAAAATTGGTATCCGTCATCGTGAATAATATCTTGGTATTTGAAACACAGCCAGGTAATAACTAACATTTAACTTAACCCTACTTATTATAGAATACAATTAAACATTTTAGTAATTTATAAGCAAAGTCGGGATGTAACTCTTACACCATCGAAATATGTGTTTTCCCCAAAGGAAATAACTGACTCCCCGAAACTAATAGTTGCTTGCCCCCCTGGTTTTGGTCTGCTGGGCGACAAACACGTATGTTGTAAGTTACCGCACAAGCTCTCTTTTTAACCACCATCTACTATATTATTATTATTATTATTTGTTTGCTTTAGTGGCTTGCGAAAGAAATACATACAGCAATGGTGGTGCAGCACATTGTATGCCATGTCCAAATCGACACTTTCAGCCATCATCCGGCTCAAAATCATGCATCAGGTGCACGTCGCCGTTTCAAGATCCAGCATGCCTTAGCATGATGGTAATAATTGCTTCCGATATGCCACTGTAAACTACTCAGTGTAGTTCCGACCTGGTCAATGTACTTCAGAACTACTCAGAGCAGTTAGAGTGACTTATATAGAACACATGAAATGGGTGCAAACACTGCAAATGATTGCACCCGGTGCAAATGCCATCACGAATTTAAGACTATCCTATATTATTTTAATTTGCAGATTTTGAATATCAAAAAATACAAACTCTTTGCTTACGCTGGATTGGGTGTGATTGTATTGACAACGTTATGTATCATTTGCATGCATTGCCGCAGTAAGAAGACACATCGAAAACGGAAATCGAAAACGCGAAAGCCCGACGTAAACGATGTTGAATTGCAAACTCATGAGACAACGGAGGATTTGCCATCAATTCGTCAAAGAGTTTCATCCCTACGGAAAAATAGACGCTCTCCTACATTTATTAGTAAAGCACATGCTCCACCGATACCATCTAAGCACAATTTGCAACCAGCAAATACTACAACCAAACCAGCACCACCAACACCTCCACCCTTAGATATCTAGTGACCTAATAAGTTTAAGTACAATCCGTATCGTCAGTCAGCCGGTCGAGTATCATAATCATATCCAGATCTAGTTTGTGAGTTTGTACGAAATTCATGAGAATTGGTTTCAATGAGAATGAGAAGTATTACTACCGGTGCGGCAGTAACTCGTCGCGCAATTATAATTATTTTAACTTATACGTATAAGTAGATAATATTTATTAAGCACTTATATACTCTTTTTACAGTATTATTTTAAAATGTCTCTCTAATCACTATTGCATTTTGTACGTTTTGTTTAGCTGTGAGTGAAGTCATTAATCCAACCATGGCATTGTTGATGGTGGAACATTTCTAGTTATCGTGGGTAAAGGGCTAATTTTCTGTCCTTTGCCCAATGATGAGCTAGACAATTTCTTGGTACTCATGCCAGAATTCGTTCGCAGTTCACTCTTCTTTGGAAACAGTTTCCCAGCCGCATTTATACCAAAGTTCCGGTTCTTCGTAATGTCTCTCAACATGCGCGAAAACTTATATCGTCTCTTCTTTGAAAGGTTCTTTAACTTTACCAAATTAACGTCATGTCCAGGATTAAGCCCCACGTCTATTATATTTTCGACATCTGTTGTGTTAAGCATGTCTCGTAATGCGGAGACTGCTCTTGAAACACCAACCTAAGTCACAAAAATGTTAGTATTACAAATGCTAACAAATTTTATGAAAAATACTTGTGGATGTTTAATGTGATGTTCGGTTAAATCCGCGCCCATTAGTTCGTGATGAACTTCCATGCGAATCATAACTATCTTATTGATGAGATAAAGGAGGATCATGCATGAGAATACTCCCCATACAGATAAACAGAGGCAAGTCAAAGCTTGGATTCCTAATAAGTACCATCCACCTCCATGAACAAGTCCTTTGCGACCATTTGTTGTGGATAGTGGTACGGGATCATTGGCAAATATCCCGACAGCTAATACACCTTAATATATTGAATTAGGTATTAATTTTGATTGCAGACCGGTCAGCGGTAAACAAAGGCTTGTACTTACCCCATATACCTCCAATGCCATGAACTGAACTAGCACCAACAGGATCATCAATTCCAAGCTAGAAAAGTGAATTTTAGCCAAATAATGTCAGAATGATGCTCTAAGATTTTTGATTTCTTCATTTTTATCATTCATAGGATCATTTTTTAAACCTAATGTAAATAGGAGACACTGGCGTAACCAGGAGGGCTGAGGAGATGTACTACGATGGGCTAATATCAAGTTTACGGTGGTCCGCCAATTTTCAATTTTTTTCATAGGATATGGTATATTTCGATAAATTGAGTTCCAAATAGCTGAATGTGGCGGCGGAAATTGATTTACTTACTTTTTGCAGAATATATAACACTTTAAAGTTTTTTAGGT
>JARJEB010012626.1:0-13010 GCA_030264535.1 Liometoxenus newtonarum | reverse complement strand
TCGATAAGAAGTAAAAGTTAGAATCCACAAAAAATACTAATTTCGTAAATAACTATATAGACTAGTTCTTGATTCATACGATCAAACCATAGGCGCCGACTTTATGATTTTCTCAGGGGTGGCGGGGGCCAGAATAAGAAAAATAATAATACGAATTTTAAAAACAAAACAGAAGTTAAGACATTTTTTTAACATGTATCTTATACATACTACATACTACATACATACTACTATATACATTTGGGCCCACCAATCACATTCAAATTTACCTCTCATTTGGGAGCAATTGCAAAATGGTTTTTTCCCACTTGGTGAATTGGAGATTTCTCAGGGGGGCCCGGCCCCGCTATATTGGCGCTCAGGGGGGCCGGACCCCCTCGGCCCCCCCGTAGTCGGCGCCCTTGTGCGTGCAATACTTTTTACATATTGATGAAATTTGATGGAATTTGATTCTGTATAACGTTTTAAAATGTATATTAGTGAATTACTTTTTTTATTGAAGCTGCATTAAATGTGATTACTGGATTTTGGAGGAATTTTCAAAGCATTAAAATTCAAGTGAATGGAAAACTTAGTAACATATTTTAATGCATTGCCATTTCCTTTCCTGAGTTTCCAGATAAGTGCCATCAAACTGGCATAAAAATAAGAATATTGAATGGTCCTTCAAGTATTTCATCTATATCTAAAAGTTATACTTACGATAAAAAAAAAAGGTCTTCTTGGCTCTTTACTCTAAGATAAAAATTTTATTTACTATCTTTTAGTTCTAGGGGTTCTATACCTAGTAAAACATAGAATGGAAAATAAAAATCTCTAGAATTTGATAGAAAAGTTCAATATTTAGTTTAGTTTACTCTTGGTTTGATCTTACATTGTTACTTTTTCGAAATCGGAACGAAAATAATTTTATTTTTTGTTATATTTGTATCGCCATAGCCGATAGCAGTGTTGCCAACTGAAGTAAGTGGTTGGATCAGGAGATTTATCAGCAAAAAAGCAGTAGAAATCAGTAGATTAAATCTGCGCATGCGCGAATGAATCTGCGCATGCGCGAGCATTACAATTACAATTTGTACAGAGTGATAATAAAAATATTTTAGATTTATTATATACACGGTGTCCAACATAAGAATGCGCAGCATGAGGATCTTGAAAACGGTAAAAGATACAGGGTGGCTTAAATTAGGAAAAAGTTGCACTATTTAGAGTATGTTTACATGCTTGGCTTTAGAAGCATAATGTGTGATGATACATCGTTGGGTTTGTAATAAAAAATGCTACCGTATACAATGTGTTTCTACTTTTGTGGCCATATAAAAAACTGAAGTTGATGATTTCTCGGAGATGAAACATCGGATAAAAAATATGAAGACGCCGTTTTGTAGAGCTTAAAAAGTGACAATGACAAAGTGCCATTAGTTTTTTAATATCTTTTAAAATAAATACAAAAATTGGAAAAAATTGCATTTTTTGGAAAAATTCGAAAACGATAAACAATCATGAATTTCTACTCTAAATAGTGCATATTTTTCCTAATTTAAGCCACCCTGTATCTTTTACCGTTTTCAAGATCCCCATGCTGCGCATTCTTATCTTGGACACCGTGTATATTATGGCATATTTTTGAAATAACTTTTCAGTTCGAAATAAAATGCTATCGTTATCATTGTTTTAATTTTATTTATCCTGTTCTATTGTTTATGTCGAAAACAAAAACTGCTTTCAAATTAAACTTAAAAAAATAATATTTTTAACATTTTTTAAGCAATTTTACCAATTATTTTTGTGTTTCTCAATTCCCAATTTAATGTTATATTATATCATCAACAGTTTAATGAGAGCTAGTGTCAAACTAACAAGAAAAATATTTCCTCGAATAAATTATTTTTTAATGTACAATTCGAATTACTTTGGAAACTGTGATCTGTGATTTATTTCAATCAAAAAATGCATCTCATATATGATAATTATCTCTCTCGCTGGGGATCGAATCCAGACCTCTAGCATATTTATTGCAGTGTTCTATCAATTAGATTTGTAAAACTAGTAAAACCAAGGTAAATAAGTAAATTAGGTTCGTTCCTATACAATGCACCAAACAAGTTCCGAACTATCCGACGCTTGAGCAGTTTGAAAAAAGTGTTCCTATACATTTCTCAAAGCAAACTCTTTCTAGAAACCCGCTGTTCCAACAATGGGGTTTTTGCATGAATTTAAAAATTGGAAAAAACTACAAAAAATCGTTAGTATAGAACTAATTATACGATATGGTACTAACAATATTTTTTTTTTTAATTTATTTGTTGTTTTAAATAGTTCTTCAAAATCCACCCTATATTTAAACTGTATTATGCCGCGGGAAATAAATATGATTCATCGCTTTGTCGACCTATACCGATTCAATGCCGACTCGGGCCGAATGAACTAAGTGTCACGCCCAAAAACTGTCTTCGGTCAGGGTAGAGCGTCATAACGTCAACATGGTCGCCTAAAAGCGATGCCATTTTAGAAGAAAAAACTACAAAAATCGTTAGTATAGAACTAATTATACGACATGGTACTAACAATAATTTAAAAAAAAATTATTTGTTGTTTTAAATGGTTTTTAAAAATCCACCCTATATTTAAACTGTACTATGCCGCGGGAAATAAAGATGATTCATCGCTTTGTCGACCTGTACCGATTCAATGCCGACTCGGGCCGAATGAACTAAGTGTCACGCCCAAAAACTGTCTTCGGTCAGGCTAGAGCGTCATAACGTCAACAAGGTCGCGTAAAAGAGATGCCATTTTAAATGATCTACCAACACAAGTTCAACACAAGTGCTGCTGCTACGAGTCATCTTAATTTCACCAGATAATTCACCAAGACGTCAAATTTCAAACTATAAAAAAGGTATTCTTCTTAAAAACCATGTTTAAAAAAAAATTTAAAAATATAGAGATGAATAATTCAAATCGCAGTTTCATAAAAAAAAAATTAAAAAGAAAAATGTGCATGGACCCCATTCCGGGTGTCCAGTATCGAACAATATTTAATGTACAACCTGAATTACTTATTTCTCTCTTAAATTTGTGTATTAAATTTAGAATTCAAAAGGAATTGTTTTTTTTTTATCCAAAAAACATGTATTAATCAATAGTAAATCAGGCCCGCAAAATATTGATTGTTCTTATTATTATTTTTTTGTTTGTTCATGGTTTATACAAGTAAATGTAGCTATATTTTCGTAACGGTCATTTCCGATTGCTGGATGTGATAAAATGTTTTGTATCGAATTCAAATATCCATTTAATGGACAATTATCATTTACATCGACCACATTTTCTGCTTCTTCCGTAAGAACATCATCGTAACGAATGCGATTCGCGTTGGAAGATGACTTTTTATTTATATAGAACAAAAGTTGCATTCAAATTCAACAGTTAAACTCGAGATTCTGACATTCTGAAAAAACAAAAATGAAGATTCTTTGGTTGTTTGTATTTTACATACTCTTAATTATTGATAATGGGCAAGTAGTAGAAGCAGATCAAAACTATCGTTACCCACTTCCTAAGTAAGTATCAGAGAAAATCGCATAAACTATTATAATCGAAAAATCTGATTCTTTCTCTAGCAATTTCAATAGTCCACCACCGGGGTGGAGTCCATCACCACCTACTACGTTTTCCCCGGAAGCTTCCTACGTACGCGCCAACCATCACCAGGTTTCTTATGGTGGCCAAACTGCTAGAAACGAAATGAAAATTAATTATGGCGGCGACAGTCCTTACAATCAGGGTGGTCCTGGTCAGTATCGAATGTATAAAATTGCTCAACCGCGGAGCTTTGCTAGTTTCTTCGGCAACAATGTACAGGAAGCTCGAGGTGGCGAAACTGCTAACAACGGCATGAATCATAATTCTGGAAGTAGTGTCTTTGGTAATTTATTTAGAACGCCTGCCCTCTATAGAGACAACTTTCAGAATTCTACTGGTGGCGAAACGGGTCTAAACATTATGGACATTATTTATGGTCCATCCTTCGAGGGTAATCCCAATCATGGACAGCATTCTGTGGGTGGCATAAACGCTACCAACAATATGACAATTGTTATTGGTGGTGGTAATTCTGGTTCAGGTTCGAACCCCAATGACCAACCTGATCCCAACCCTATAAATCCTGAGCATGATGTTAACTATCCAGGCTATCCTGTTGAGATGGATAACATGCCCAACTATCCTGGTTATGGCGATGAAATTCACGGCTCGGAGAGCATGGTTCTCATCCCCGTACCCATTCCTGAATTTGTTGAATATGACGGTAACGGTGCAGGCTCGGGCAGCAATGTTATTCCTCCTGAAATTGTTCCCATTCCCATACATGTTGTAGATGGCGGTAACGGCAATGGAGCTTCGGTCAACAATGAGTTAACAGAAATAATACAAAGACTCTATCAACTTTTAAATCAAATGTAACAAGGAGTTTGTAGAATTCATAGTGTTGTGTAATAATATGAGAAAAGCGTTAACTATAAACCAAACTGTATTCACGTTTAGAACATCCACGGTCCACGCAGATTTGGGTAGAGGTAATTGGGATTCGTAGACGTGGATTAATATTGAAGATGCAGGCAACTAACATTACAATTGCAAAGTAACAAACCTCCTTAATAATATACATACGCAATTCACACATATTTTCAATAAACAGTTTTAGCGAAAAATTAAGTGGTTATTTTTAATTTATTATAGTCATTTATTATAGTCAATTTAATATAGTCGACCTATACCGATTCAATGCCGACACGGGCCGAATGAACTAAGTGTCACGCCCAAAAACTGTCTTCGGTCAGGCTAGAGCGAAGACAACAACAACAGCAGAAATGAAAATCCTATGTAGAATCGAGAGGAAAACGCTTAGGGAGAGAATCTCTAACGAAGAAATTAGAAGAAGATGCGGAATAACCAACGTCATTGAGTGGTCAAAACAACGGAAAAGGGAATGGGATGAACACATAGGCAGAATGACAGAAGACCGAATAACCAGGATAGCCAGAGACAAGTCACCAATAAGCCGCAGATCTATCGAAAGGCCAAGGAAGAGATGGAACGACACACTAGTTCCATAAACGAGGACAGGGGGTGGTTTTTTAAACAGGCAGTTATTGCCTAAGAAAGAGAAGATTAATTTAATATAGTTAATTAGCGTGGTCAGTAGTGCAGAGGTTAGTGTGTTTAACCTCTGTACCTAAGGTAATGGGTTCGAAACCCACACCAGGTTAAACATTTTTCTGTTGGCTGCGCTCTCTTGCAAGGCAATGGCAAACCAGCGGGTAATTGCTGGACCATTGCTGGTAATTGCGGGTAATTGCGGGTAATTGCGGGTAATTGCCTAGTACAACCTCTCAAAAAGTGCCGATCGGAGACGGCGATAAACTGAAGGTACCATATGGTTGTGTGAGAAACATATAAAAACGCACACCACAGTCATATGAGAGAGGTCGCCCACATCCTCAGAGGATATGGCCCTCAAAGAAGAAGATAGTCAGACTATTCATAAACGTGAACGCAGTTCCTAATTGTAAACTTGTATAAAGATTTGAAGGAAGAGAGTCCAGAATTTTTTCAAACACATTCGAGAAATGTGTGTTCGTTTATCTCTTCTTTGGAGTTTTTTTTTTTGATTAAAAACATAGAAGTCCGCCAGGAACAAAGCCAGCTGCATTACCCATATACAATACAATCAACCGTTTGTCCTTCCCAGTTGGATGACACGCGTCCGTTGATAGTCCCCGAAAAAATGCGTCCTCCTTGGATTTGACGGTGGTATCCATCCAAACCTTGCTGGTAACGTCACCAGCATTCATCCATCATCCATGTTTCCTCCAGATAAAATATGGGACGACCCTCTTCTCTAAATTATCGCATGGTTTTTAGATAATTTCGACGCCATAAAATTAAATCTACCCTTTCCATAAGGATGCTATGACGAGGTCGACCAACGTAAATACAATTCAGTCCTTTAAGTAGTTGCCAAAGGAAATGTGCTAATGGTCAATCTTAAAATGTCATGCATCAATAGATAGATCTTGATCAACTAAATCTAAAACAATAAACATCAACTTTTTGGTGTGCGTGTGTGTGTGTGTGTGTGTGTGTGTGTGTGTGTGTGTTGGCCTGCTGTGTGTGAGCAAAATTCCAAACCAAGCAACGCAGCCAGATGATATAGAACCTGGTGTGAAAATAAATAAGATCGGTCGGTAAAAAAGGGCACTTTACTTAAATGTCTAAAACATAATTTTAATGTACTGGCAAACATGTGCTTGTAGAACATCCAGTTCTCTACATTTCAACACCTATATAACATTTTTTCGTTGCATCATACTTTGTGAGATATTAATTCCTAAAATTTTCAAATTAGTAGATAACAATCTCATAACAATAAACGGCCAGAATCGAAATAAGCGTTGTCTCTACCTATAAGTAAGTACTATAGGTACTCTTGTTCCTATGGCGACGGGTTATAACAACATTATAATCACTCAAAATGACTAAAAAAGCGTCATATGCAGAAGATGAAGGTTAGTTATAATCTTATAATCATTAAACGAAATATGTAATATACAGGGTGTTCGAAACATGAGGTGTACAGGGTGTTTCAAATACTTTTCTTAATTTTTAAAAATTATTTTTTAATTTATTTTATACGCAACATATCGGGATGAAATTTGATATGTAGGCAGATATCCCTCTAACTAGAACCGGGTGTAAAAATAAAATTAATCGAGGCGTTAAATTCGCACCGCACAACCGACCATACCACTATAAGATTCCGTTGAACTCGTCAATCATAAAAGTAATTTTGATCGGAAAGTGAAGTGTAGTACTAAATCGGTCGCTAAAGAAGATCACTTTACTTGAATGTCCAAACATAGATTTGCATATAACTGGATAAATATTACTCGGGAAAATATCTCGGCAAAAGCAAAAAATATATTCTTGTAGGGCTTTCAATGCTCTATATTTCAATTCCTACTTAGTAGGATGCATACATAGTCTGTCGGATATTAATTTTCAAAATTTCAAATGAGGCACAGTCTACAAGCGCAACGAACGCATGGAAACGGGCTAACATTATAAACACTCAAAATTAACAAATAAAACGCCGCCTGAAGCAGATGAAATTTATAGCGCTTAAAAATGAAATATGCAATATACAGGGTGTTTTTAATATGTAGTATACAGGGTGTTTCATTAATTTTTCTTTAATGTCGTAATCGTAGTGTTTTTGGTCGAAAAGTTGTGCGGTGTGAAATTAACGCACAGATTTTTTATATTCTGACACTGCACCTGGAATATAACTACAAAATAGGACTATATAGGTACCAATATTTAGGTATATCAATCTATCTATATATACTTATAGTTGGGCCAATCAACAAGCATTTTACATCACTCTGTATATTGTAGCTTTATTTAAAAGTTTTATAAATTTATAATGATTTATAAATTTATCCAGCATCCAAATTCGTCAAAATGGAGAATCCTTAGGTATTCTTAACTAACTACCTTATAGATACTTACCTATTGTAAGGATACGATTAATATAAAACTTAATTAAACGAAAAGAGAATCGATTGCGTTATGCATTTTTATTTCGTCTCTGTTTAGAAATACTTTCCTTCCTTTGCATTAAATATCTTACAAAGGAAATGATATTGAATGATAAATTTTTAAATCAATTATATTAATATCCCACAATTACCACGACGACAGCGAAAAAGTTTAAGTGAATTTATATTTTGGTTATATTCTTTTTGTAATTAAGATCAGTTAGTTAAAAGTCGAAATGAATACAAGAATAACACCTATGGGCAGCTTCTTTTCGCTTGCATATATTTTTCTTTCGCCGCACGGTCTATCTATACCAGTAAAAAGGAAGAAAACCGTCTGATTCGAAACGTAAAGAACGGTGCTACCGAATCCAGTTTGACGACAATAAATCGTCTTTTTATGAACTTATGTAAATTAGTTACGCGCTGTATTTATAAGGTGTCACGGATGCTAGCTTTTATATATGTCTAATTTATAACAGTGGGAGAGATACGGAATGAAACGGAAAGAAATGTTATTATTCCCGCAATCGCACACTCCTTAAATGCTTAACTTAAATATTTAGGTAAGTACACTTGTTACATTTCATTTAGTAAATATATTAGTGAAATAGTTAAAAATATGTTATTTGTAATAAAAATCATCAACTAATATATTATACAATTTCATTAAATTAACACTCTTCAATTTTAGGTATATCATGGGAAACGGCATTACGTGTCGTTATAAAGTAACTCCCATTAAAACGCACGAAAAACATAAATAATTCACATATATTGCAATCACCGGTTTGCTAAATGATAATCAATCTACAGACCACAACAACAACAAACATTTATCATGACATGTTTATTGCGTTCTGCGCTATTATTATATTACTGAAATTGCATTTGTTGCGGATGACTATTTGCGAATTAAGTGTTTTAATTTAACTAAATCAATCAACAATGTTTTGTGCACCAAATATAACCCAATTAAAATATATTTCAAAATAGTTAATTAGTGAATCAATTCATTTAAATGGAATAATCGAATGGGAACAGGTATATAAGCAGAAGAGAGCAAGGCACTAACACAGAGTTAAAGATATCTGGAATTACATTAAAATTCCACATTTCGTGTCAATGTTGTATGTTCATGGTAGATCGGGGAGAAAAAGAAAAAAGATGAAAAAATGTATCGTCTACCTGCGTGATAGTGATCAAGATGTTAGCATTGGACACATCACATCATCACGCAATTGACAGGTGTCAAGGAGACCAATCTCAAAACGACACAAATATACTTTTAAAGTAATTTACATTCTACACAATTTAATACCGGATTGAAATTTTTGTTTTTTTTTAAATTTTTATGGGATATAAAATATATTGTCGATTTCCAAACTTGTATAAATAATATTCGATATGTTATATACATGGTGATTGAAAACGAGTGTAATGTGTAATAAACTTGTTTGGGAGAGTTTAAATGGGACAAAAAAAAATCCTATATCTATAAATATATACCTAAATATTTAACGTTTTAAAATTTGATGAAATAGTTTGTCATTTGAAATTTTCAGATGTTGCGGTAAAATGCGGAAGGCTTAGATAATGTTCTGCCATATCATAGGTGCTCATGTCTTCCTTAATCTTTGCATTAAACAAAAACTTTACCGTACATGAGTACTCCACATCGTACATCGCTGTGCTGGCAATTTATGGAATCAATAAAAAATTGCGAGTTTTTTTAAAAATTCGGAGGCGATATGCCAGTGGATAATTAACTCCTGATTTTTTTTAAACAAGAAGTATTTGTTTCGGTGTAGATGTAGCAGTTGTGTATGTACCTATAACCAACAAAAAAATTGTTAATTCATTTTACTGATTTTATTTTCATGTTCAAAATTTAAATGATTATTGATGCGTTTCCGATTCTTCATATGTCTCGGACGCTCAGACGTCATGTGTAAAAACCTCAAATTCTTCTGGTTCTAATAAATACTGGGAATAATGCTCGGCTGATTATTTCCGTTAGTTTGCAACCGGCAACTCAATTTATAGGTATAATTCGTGTATAATATTTACATTTATAAAGATGCACTTAGTTTTGTAGCCATTACTTTAGTTAATGCTTCTGGAGAAATTCTAATTATGATATCGCTGTCATATACTTGCATTAGGATTTAGAACCGAAAACGCGAAGATTTGCAATCACAAAATTTTATAATGTCAAAATGTTACTACCTACATGTATGTAAAATTCTTTATTTAATAAAATGATTTGAAGATAATTTGTTCTGAATGTTGATGTATTTTAAATGTTGTGTATATACACAATATGTGGCTGCTCAATTACCCGAATTTGTAATTGTTCCATATAATATCTGGGCATAAATTATCGCACTGTCAAACTTTATTAGACTCATTATAAATCAATCTGTTAAAAAAATGATAATTAGAATAAATTTATTTTCTTTGAATTCTTTGTTGTCTACTATTAGCATGTTTACATAATTTTTGCAACTAAAATGTAAATTCAGTATGGATTTGTAGATAACATTTTTTCAATTTTTTTTAATATCTCTGAATTATATATTTCCAGATGAGTTTTGTAGATAATTACAAGTGATAGATATTTGATGCGCATTAAGTCGGATTAAGAAGAGGAAATATCAGTTGTGCTGGTCCCAATATCATATCAATCCATATAGGTATGGGTATGTTGAATGTTCCATATAAAACATTTTAGCTCTTTGTATATATAAAAGGTGAAGATTGTTGTTTAAAAAATGTACATTGTGACTACGAGAAAAAATTCCCTAAAAGGCGTTTGACAGCAAACGGAAATTGCCCTGTCTAATAAATGACAGTAGATCGAAACTGGAGCTAATATACATGCTATAACAACACATAAAGCGCATTCAGTTGAAATGCCCATTTCACGACTGAACCAACGACCTTCCTATTACACACTAGAATACTAGATGAATAGACATATGATGGGGCACCCCCATTCTTAAATTTAAACAGGTGAAGCATGAATGGAAGTCACGGAACTATAATATGTACTCAACGTTTCAGGTATAAAACGACTCTCGCTTTCAATTTTCAAATTGATTCTTTAATAAGTCGCCTAAACTTGCAAACATTTCGCATACCTATATTATATTATTTATAAAAACTTCAAATCGGATCATGATAGTTGCTTCGTTTGCCCGCAATTTTGTGCACATACAACATACACATCCACATACACGTATCACACCAAAAAGTCGATTTCGAACCTGAGGTCAACGGATCTCCATGAATCAGGAAAAAATAAAACTTCGTACAATCGTTCGCCTTCACTACACTCTCCACAAAATCATAGAAACACACGTGATGTGAAAAGTGAAGTTAAGTTAGATTCACTGACCGAATTCGGCCAGTGGTCGTAAAATGTACCCTGCGTGTATTTGTTATGAATTTCGGCCACTGTCCGAGCAGAATTGTGCGCAAAGGATTCTGGACAAATGGTTAACTGCACGTTGGGTTGTGAGGAATTCGCTCGTACGTTTTATGGATATTTAGACATTCTCGCAACGCGTGATGCGTAAAACGTCAGAATCCAGAACAGGACCGCGCGTTGCAAAACATTGACTGAGAAAAATCTAAATATACGTTTCAGTCGCCAAAATAAAGAGGTAAATTATTATTACCTCTTTATTTACGGAGATATTTGCCAAATTGTACAAAAAAATATTTAAAAATGTCTATTCATCATAATTAAATATGATTAGATAATAAATTGGCACGGGTTCGCACCGCGCAACTTCCCTACCACGTACCAAAATTTCGTGAAAATATAATTCTGATCGGAGATAAATTATAAATAATATCTATCAAAATGTTATCAATGATATATCCACTTTTCTGCTAAAGTTTGTCTCACAATCGTTCTGAATTTTAACTTTTACGGAGTCTATAGTAGTAGGGTCACAAAGTTGGTCGATGTGCTTTGCACGTTTGCACGCAACACATTCTGGACATTGATGTAATCCGCAACGCGTTATCCTCATTCACATTCTCGAAGTAGCCACAACGGGACGTGACATATACTTTACGATTTCCCCACAATGGTTTGGGAGTGTTTAATAAGTACGGGCACTGGCCGAAATTCATATACTTAACGAAAATGTTAACCGCAAAAATGTTTAATATAGTTCACATATTTTCGTGAATAAATCGCAGCGGTTATTTTGAGGCAGCCACTCAATAATAGCAACTCCAGATATCGGTGATGATTTGATTTTATGTATGTGTACTTACATAATTTTCTTATATTTTCAAAATTTGCACCTACTTATGTATGTTTTCCTGTACTTGCTGCCTTTTGTGTACTCTCGCAAAGGCAGGCACCCAGAACGTGTTGTGGGAATTTTATCGGTTGCACAACGCGTAGGGGTACATTTTTTTGCCATTGACCGAATTCGGACAGCGTGGGTCTGATAGTATGTTGGGTTAGTTCCATAAATCAAAGTAGCAGGGACGTACTGGCTTTTGTAACCGACCCAGGAAATCAGGGCCAGCCCGATCTAGAGCGGGGCCCTGCGTGTATAGATCATGTTTGCGGGGCCCATTGAACTCCACTACAAAAATATATAAATATATAATATAAACATTAAAAATATTTTCTTGTTTTGAATGCAGCAAAATCGTCCAAATTGCTATAGCGCGGGGCCCCTATAAGCGCGGGGCCCAACGATATATTGGTAGCTTTCGTGTGCCTAGGGGCGGCCCTGCAGGAAATCTTTGGGAAGCGGCCCCATCAGGATATCCTAATCCTGTAATATGTCATGTAGCAAATTAGATCAGCAGGTTTCGCAGCCCCCAACAGTCCCAACACTAGCAGCTGCCCCCTACCCCTCGTGAAATTCCCGAACTTTCTTATGTGATGTGCACTAATTTAACTAATCGTTAAATTCATTGATGAACCTATTTTATTAAATATGAAATATAGATACGGGACGCTATTTAATTTCTGCCTCTGGGCGCTTATAATAGTTAATTTCAATATTATTTAAAATTAAAATACATATTAAAAATTAGGTCTTTTGCCTCACGCCGCGGTCAAGTCTGGCGACGGCCCTGATTTCAGTACCACTAGAAGTAAAATGAGTAGATCATTATTTTAATTTGGTTAGGATTCGTTTCAGGTGAAAATGCGACTTACAGAAGAACGGATGAAATTCGATATTTTGAAAACAACAAATTTGATTTATCTTGTAAATTTGAGTAAATATTATTTTTTTTTAAATTTTAAAGATGAACAGGCTTTATTAGGAAAATATGGAACATTAAGTGTTCACAGACTTTTGTTTATTTCAAATGAGTTCCTTTAACCTTTATTATTTCTCGTTTAGAATCACACATATATATATATAT
>JARJEB010012622.1:0-19850 GCA_030264535.1 Liometoxenus newtonarum | reverse complement strand
AAAGTGATTCGGACCAATCGGCGTGCAGTACGCAGTGGAGCAATTCTATGCAACCCAACTGGCGTAACGGTAACGGACCAATCGGCGTCCAGTACGCAGTGGAGCAGTTCTATGCAACCCAACTGGCGCAACGGTAACAAACGTCAAATGCGATAACCTCGACATTGTTCATTTATTATTACAATTTTGATTAAATTAAATGGCGTTCGGAGATAAAATAGTATGTATCATTCAGCGTATAAGTGACTTTGTGTGGCTCGTAGGAATTGTCCGACTCGCTGCGCTCGTCGGTCAACACGTCCTACTCTCCACACAAAGTGTCACTTATACGCTTTATGATATAATCTACTATAATTTCTTTTTGTTCGAATACTGGCTAGTGGCTACCGAACTGTTTTATTTTGCGCCAGTATCCTACCGACTGCGCCAGCCATGTTACGGTTTAAGATTGAATCATAAACCGTAACATGGCAACTCAATTATTATGTCAAACCAAATCATGCCAAACTTTTGGTAAGCCAGGTGTTAGCCGTAACTTCAGGATATACACTTGGCCTTGACATATTAATTATAAGAAGTGAGTGCTCACTGCTAACGCCATAAAATGAAGCCACATATCTACAAATTTTCTTTCTTACAAGAAAAAATGCAACGGTGTTTTGTTGAAGAGTGATGTACGAGTTATATTATTGAATTTCTTTTTGTTCAAATACTGGCTACCGAACTGGATGTTTTATTTTGCGCCAGTATCCTACCGACTGCGCCAGCTATGTTACGGTTTATGATTGAATCATAAATCGTAACATGGCAACTCAATTATTATGTCAAACCCAATGTTAGCCGTAACTTCAAGATATACAATTAGCCTTGAAATATTAATTATAAGAATGGAATAGTCTTTTCAAAAATTAACATAAAAGACTTAAGGACGGTTTATGATTGACATAATATTAACAATGTTATTATTTATATTAACAATGTTTAACAATATCCCGCCAAAAAGCCGATTTTTGACCTGGGGTCAACGGATCTCCACGGAAAAATAAGACTTTAATTTTTTTCATGATCACCTTACTTTCCTGTACCACCATACTTTCGGTATGTGGCCGGAAAGTAAAAAGTTTAGAAGCACACATTTTTAGAAGTGAATACAAACATTTTTGAAGGTAAATTAATAGAAAATTCCACAATTTATTTTTTATTATCAAAAAATAATATAAAAACTTCATAAATGTGTAATTTTATCGTTTTACTTGTAATTATAGTCGGATTTATTGAGGACATTATCAAAAAGTTACCTTTTTGTGGTAAATCCTGTATGAGCCTCCAACAAATCAAGACGATCAACTGTAAAATTATCATAACTTATTCTAGACAAAAAATCTATGAGCCTTTTTCATGAACAATCATGTGCTTTTTCAAATAAGCTTTTTCCAGAAACGCTTTCCCACAAATCGTACAAAGGTGATTCTTCAATCCCAAATGAATACGTTCATGCATCGTCAAATTATGACTCGTATTAAACGCCTTGCCACAAAACCGACAAACATACGGCTTGAGTCCAGTGTGAATGAACATATGCTTCTTGAGTCGTGCTTTCATCTTGAACCCCTTGCCACACACATCGCAAGCAAATGGCCTGTCAGTGGAATGAGTAATCATGTGTCTCCTCAAATTGGTCACATGGACGCCGCATTCATAGCACAATTGCCTTTCGCGCAGAGTAATTGCATGAGCCGATTCAAGATGATACTGTTTCCCCATATAAGACCTATACACTTTCCCGCAGGTCTCACACGGATACAGCTGTTTCTGCCTTGGTTTCGTAAGTCTAGTCCTGATTTGTTTTGTCGTAACTTCCTTCCTTTTCCGTTTACGCCCCGGATGCCTTTCCTTCCTAGCTGATTCTCGCAACGTAACAACTTCAACATCGCACGTCTCCTTATGCCGTTCGAAATCTTCCAGGTCTAGGAAGCGTGCCAAACACCTTTGGCACTTGTGCGATTGGCTGAATCTGCGTGTATAACCATTATCAGTGTGTTGAAATGTATGTCGTTGCAGATGAATGAAATTTGCGAATCGCTTTGGGCAATATTCGCATAAATATGGGAGATCTTCAACGTTCCCGTGGGTGAGTTTATGGCATTCGTAGTTTGTCTCGATAACGAAACCCTTGCCACAAGTTTCGCACGTAAATGGATATTCTTTGCGATGTCGTACTTTGTGGATTTTCAGATAGTTTTCTTTGAGAAAAACGCGATCGCATTCGTCACATTTGTACGCGTTCTGAAAGTTGTGACTTGCTCGATGTACAGGTAGCTCACTCGCTTGTATCTTCTCTTGGCAGATATGGCACGTGAATAGTTTTTCGGGGAGATTAACAATTGAAGTTATGCAAGAAAATACTTCTGTATCCGCTATGAAACGTGTTTTCGAAGTTATTCGTTTACTTTTCGGGATATTTAAGTAGGATTTTAAGCTCGAATGATTTTGAATGTGCGAATGAAGTTCCAACGCTGTAAATTGCTTAAAACAAATGGGACATTGATGCATTCGTGGTGTTTCATCCTCTTCTTCATTTAGTTTTGTTGTACAAGTAATTTTTCCCTTTAATGGAGACTTTTTATTCAAGAATTTTAAACTTCGCACGTTTGTTACCTTAATTTTAGGCTTGTGTGGTAAACCCAAATTTTCATTCTCACTTTCCGATTCAACTAAATCAACGCAATCATAATCGCTATCATCAAGTTTGAGTACAATTTCACTTTTGTATTCACCTTCGTTATCAGCAATTGGTGTAAAGCTGCCTTTTTCATTCTTAATTCGAACGCAAGCCATATTTTCCCCATTTTCTGACTCCCCTCCCGCATCATCGTTGTCCACTTTGATTATTATCTCTTCGATAGGTGTCTCCTCTTTTATCGACTTACTCGTTACTAAGGCTTTTAATATGGTATATGAAGTCGTGAATTTTTGCTTGAAAGTGTAGGCATTGTGCATTAATACAATGCACGTGATGCAAATAAATTCAGGAAGACCATCAACCCGAGAAACCTAAAATTTATTTTCAATATGAAAATTTATTCTATTGCAACCATTAAAAGTTAAGTTTTAAAGGCTATTAAACTTACAGGAATGTTTGTTATACATTCAAGTTCATCTGCTAAAGTAGAAATTGTTTCACTCGGTTTTTCCTGCTCGTGAAGTGAATCAAACAGAGATTTTGATTTTGAAGCGTTTGTTTCGACAAGACATAATCGGCACGTGTTTGTCGTTACCCGCAAAAAGATTGTGTTTGATTCAGGGTCGATCATCTTTTCATTAATGGTATTTTCATAAAGTTCTTTGAAATATTTTAAATCACGACTTGTTATTAGGATGTTTTGGGATGTTTACAGAAACTTAACCTTATTTTATTTATGAAAAGAGTCCTCGCAAGAGTCGAGGTCGAGTGAAGAAGTGAAAGTAGGCGCTTTCGATTTGCTAGTCAAAAGTTCTGAACAGTTCCAGTCTGAACCGTTCTGACCACTTTGCTCAAACAAACAAATCGAACAACATAGAGCACTACGCTCCACATTTGAAAAATGATTTTTTTTAGAGGTTTTACCTTTTATTTGATTTCCTTTTAGTAACAGTTACCCATTTATTTCGTCGGACGTCACCATAGTTTAGATGGTGGATGGTTATGTTTATGATGAGCCCCGAAAATTAGGTTGTTGTTTCAATAGTCGCTTTCGATTTGACTAAAGGTGCTACTAATAGCTGCATTGAAACAGCTCCAGTACAACTCCAAGACAAATCGAACAACGTTTAACTGTACTGGAGCTGTTTGGATCAAATAGAAAGTCACCCTTGTACAGGGGGTAAGTAAGAAAGCGACTCTCTCTCAAGGTCTTGTGTCAAATCGAATCTGACCGCTCTCTGCAACTAATAGCGTTTTCTATGTATTCCACTAGTGTTACACTGGAAGCGGGCTCATGGCGGTCTAGTGCAGCCGTCAGTGCAGATCAGCTGTCAGTTAGTAACCGTCAGTTGTACTGTGTTTTCGAATTGACGATTAAATATACATCTTAGAAGTTCCACATAAAAGGTTCTACCATAAATTAATGAGTACATGATATATTGTTATATAACTGCACTCATTTGCTCCACGACCTCCTCGAGACAGTGTGAAAAAGTTGGTTGCACTGAACCTGTACTGAGTGTACACCCAGTTTTAAATGAAAAACGACAAACGGGTCAGTGCAAGAAAAGTGCATACTAGTGTACACCAGTGTAATAATTGGAAAACGCTATAAGCGTCAAATCGAAAACACGTTATGTTGGAGCCATATGAGAGAAACAAATTACATTCAAAATTATTTTTGTTTTCAAAAATATTTTGATTAATATGAAAATTAAAGATTGAGAATTTTACAATCCAACAGAATTCAACTATTTTCAAATTGTTACTAGGGATTTTGGCATTTGTTTCTACTGTTTGTTTTTTTTATTGTTGATTTTGATTGAAGTTTGCGTCGACCGGATGACTTGAAGACGCCATTTGCTTTGATACTGCAAACGAACATCTAAACTAATCTAGACTAAAATAAACATCATCAATCATCTCCGACCAAAAAGAAAGGTAGAAGCTATTCATGAAAATATAAATAATTTCATTTTATTCAAACATGGTCGCCATTCACAATAATTAGAAAGGTAAGAAATCTATACATATAAAATTTTCGTAAGTAATTCATAAAAACAAATAAAATTCTCAACCAAAAATAAAACTTTTTTTTGTTAAAAATAAATACATAAATAAAATAAAAATATACTTCTCGTTCTCATAATATAAATTGTACCCATAAGCATTAAACAAATAATGAATAGTTGAAATAAAAACAAAATTTTCACCTAAAAATACTGATGAAACTTAAAAGAAACATCAAAAATCAAGTTTTACAGACATGATAAACGTTTTAATAAATATATCTACGATATACGGTTGATTACGAATAAAAAAAAGTAGATTCCATGAATATTCAGAAAATCACGCATTTATAAACAATCTTTCTATCTGTACATGATTCGAATGCAGGCATACATGCATGTTCTTTTCAATGTATTTACTCGTAACAGTGTGTTTTCTTTAATATACACAATTTGACGATTATATTCACACAAATCACATAAAATTATCACGCTCGTTAAAAGTTTAAATTTGAAGTTCTAGTATGTATAAGTATAAACACGAACCAAAAGAATGGAATCAGAGATTCTCACAAATGTATAAGTAATAAATGTAAAGATGCCTAATGGGACCGCAATTGATAATTTTTAAAAGTAATAATCTAGGCAAGATCTTTAGAACGTGTCTTCTTCTTCTTACTTTTCGTTTTCTTAGCTGCCTTACCGGGAACATCACTCGTCGCATGGGCATGACTCGATCTAAACACCCGTTTATTCAACTTTGAAAACGATCCCTGACCAGCGGACTTTTGAAAGTTATGCACGCGATATGGTCGTTGTCGCGGTTCCCCATCCCCATTCCGTCGACTTATGAACGTCGGAACTCTGGATTTATGTGTGAACACTTGCGGATGAGAGTTGGTCGCATCCCAAGCAACAATCAAGTTCTCAGCTTCAACCTGATTGTTCCGTTCATATGTTGCTATAACGCGTTTGCCATTGACTCCCTTCACGTAACAAATCTCTTTCACTTTAACGTCATCTGCCGTCTTCCGATTGGAGGATGGACGAGAATCACTCTTTAATTTATTGCTGATTGGGCTAGTATTGCGAATGTTCTTAGCGATGTAGTTGATGCCGGGGACGATGCGTTTATCGCTTCCGACCATTGTCGTCGGCTGATGTTGTTTCTGATTTAGAAGTAACGTAGGTTTGCGTCGATTGTGAAGATGCGTGCCACCTGATGAGGACGAACTTGATGCTGGGTTGTTGTAGTTGTACGAACAGCTCGGCTGCGGTGAGACGACTGCTTTTTCGCGTTTCGACGCCTTCTGTTGACGTTGCTTGAGGTTCGTTTTCTTCGGGTGATACTTTGTGGGAAACGAGCGCGTCTTCAATACAGGACGTACAGTTTTTCCCTAAAGAAATTCATTACAATATTCCAAAAACATCAGCAATCATTTTGAGTTTATAATTACATTTTCTTTGAAGAAAAATTTTGTTTGATACAAATGAGTTAACCAATTTTGACGAATACGGGAACAAGAAAGTCAAAATCATTAGTTTGCAAAATGAAAATTTGAAATGTTATTGGTTAACACAAAATATCAAAATTAAATCTGTAATTGCCTTTTTAAAATGCAGTGAAGCTAATTATAGGCCATTCAAAGAGCACTTTTATGAAGACAGTTCGTCTCAAATCATTTAGTGAAGTGTGAATGACCTAATTACCTACATATTGTTACTAAAATTCTACAACAATAAAGGGATGTTGCATTTGCATCTGGAAATGAAAAAGCAAAAACAATTCACAAAATTTTAATAATAAATCATCATATACTCTTTCTCAAAGAACAATAAATGTTTGTTTAATAAATATATAAATGATCAGTACACATTTAACGGTTTCATAATAATTTAAACAACTATTGTCTTGTCGTCAACACACACGCATACAAAAAGATGTAAAAGTATTTCTAAAAAACGATTTATCAGTCTGACATAAAAATTTCGAACAATACTTTTTCTCTAATTAATACAACGAGCAATTTACTTGCATAACATGCGAGTTTCTCTTTCTATACTGGTTTTTAATGGACTTTCGAGTAAAATTTAACGTTAATTTTAATAAGTAAGGCTATCACTGCAAATTTTGGAAGGCTAACTTGTACGCAACTTCGTGATGATACAGAATGAGATTAGTTTTGTTGTGATGAAAAAAAAGTGATAAAACAAAAAGGAAAATTTCGGTGAATCTGAATCTATGAAACAACACATTGTTGAATGCTAACATCAAAATCGAGACTTTCGCTTTCAGTGTCTGCCTCACTGTTATCCGGCAATGTATCATCGTTATTAGTGGTGCCTACCTGAGCATGCAGGCTAGCGGCTTGACGAATCTTTGCCTTCTTCGGCGACTTACGCGTCTCACCCAAATTGTATGTGCAGTGTATTCGCAACCAATCACGCAAACCATTCAACGAATGAAACTCGGAGTGCGAAATACGCGAGTATGGATTGCTGTTCGTCAAATCTAATATCGATGCACCCAATGCTCGCCCAACCTAAAAAAACCATTAATCGATTCATTCAAATTATAAGATTTTTTTGTTTACACAAAAATTTGTTGAGTGCATATATTCGTACTAAAATAATTTTGTTATTATGACATTAACATGCCAAGTGTTTCTTCTAATGACATATATTTTCGAAGCCTTCTGGTTCTGAACATTTAGTTTATGAATAAAATGAAAGTTACCTCTTCAAAGACAACAGGGGTGAATTTAGGCGGTACTACAAAATTCGGCAAAACTTTGGAGCCTTCCTTAATGCACGGTGGCAGGATATTCACAATTCTTCCCGTGTTATAATTGCATTCCAAAGTGTAGCTTTGAATCAGACCGGTTAACTTGTAAACAGCCACGCGTCCGGAACCCTCGCGACTCATGCCATCACGTTTATCCCTATTCAACAGCAAATAACCTTTGAAATTAGCAAAACTATGCAATAAAAGTAGACTTACTTTAAATACATATTCTTTTCGGTAAAATTGCACGCTGTAAAATGAAAATTATGATTGTTAAGGCTCATAAGTTTCGGCAGCACCATGCAGCGCACATTGCTCTCCAACTCGTTGAAATGATTTCCATACATGAAGATGCCTTTCTTCGAAGCATGCCCGTGCATGTCCAAATACAAGAACAATCCGGTTTCGCCAGCTTGCACGCAATCACCGCAATTCACGCAATAGATCGACGCCGCGTTCTGTGGTCGTGGCGTATCTGCTTCGGCATTAATGCCGCGACATTTATTGCACCACACCTTATTCTTCTTATTCTTCTCGTCCAAGGTAATTGCACCAACTTCCGTCAATATATTTTCGTCCGGTGGGACGACGGGTACGTCCATTTCGTCCGTTTCACGTTCGTACCCGTAGTGATAGTAACGAATCAGCGAACGGGCCGCGTATATTGTCGGGTGTTCCGTTACGGATGGATTCAAGTAGACGCGATTGAGATTGACGCCGCGTGTATCTGTTCGGTAATGGCCATTCACGACACCGTCGGGATTCAGGAATGGAATTATTTTGAACACGTACATACGGCGTAACAATTGAGCGATGAGATCGTCACGCGATAATATCAGATTTATGAAGCCGTTGAGGACGAAACTCGATGGAGTTTCGCCTGGATGCACCCTCGCAGACAAGAATATTACCTAAAAGTACCAACACGTTCAAATTTTACAATCGATTCGATTCATTTTAAAGAGATATGTGATAATCTCGTGAAGACTTACCTTTTTATCGGTGAACCTGTACGCTCGCGGGACAGTTTTTTCAGGAAATAAATTCCTCAATCTTGTCTCGCGTTGGTCGGTAATACCATGAAAAGAAGTTATAGTTAATAAATCGACTCGCCGTCCTTGCACTGTTCTGACAAGATTCTCTCTAACGTAATAAATTTCATCGAGAGATTCAATCTCACCGGGCTTCTTTTGTTTTCGATCAACTACGTCCAACTTGTTCTGTAAATCATGAAAACTGTATGGATATGTAAATGCAATGTAGATGATTGAATTGATATTCTCAGGCATTCGCAATTTGAATGTTAACGTGAACACATCATCAACCTAGAAAAATTTTCATTTAATGAGTATTGACTAAGTATTGCCAAGGCTAAAAGGCTTGTGCACAACTGACGCAAATCGAACCAAAGTTGGCAAAGTTTCTGAATTTTGAAATTTCGAGCTCGAAACACTCAAAAACGGTTCTCGGATTTTTAAGAAACCTGTATTTCTAGAAATTAATCAAAAAATCGTTTTTGGTGTTTTTCTAGCTCAAAACGCACGTTTTCGAATTCTGAAGAAACATTTGAAAAATCTGGAAACCTAGAAATAAATCCGAAAAAATCAATTTTTTTTAGCATTTTTCAAGTTCTACTTATAAACTAACTTCCCGTTCACGTTTACGCTGGCGTTTGCGTCAGTTGTGCACAAGCCTTTAAAACTTCTTACAGTATATGTGGGTTTGTCAGTGATACGTTCCCAGTTCGTTTTACCTGGTATCACTCTATACACTGGCACCATTCCCTGCCCATACAATTTCGCTTGTTTATTCATGTCTATGACATTGAATTTGACATAGACCAATGGCAACGGGGCTGGAATGATAAAGAAATATTTTGAATTTATTTGTTAAAATGTTGAAAGAATTTACTTTTAATTGCGAAATAGAACCATGTCCTGTTGCCATTTTCGAATTCGGTCCCAGCACAATCGGGTTTGGTCCACAAGTTGAATTCATAGTCGACGATATCAGTCTTACCAGTGATGGTCGTATGTGGGGTATCATCTACGACAATTTAACAATTTTAATATCTTAATAAATAAATGGTCAATTTCTACGTACTTTCATTATTTTTTAATACAAATTCGACTCGATGTAAATTGGCCGAATCAAAATTTGAATAGAAATTGAATCCCTGACACTCAAGTCCATCCATTACTCAACACATGCTTTTATCGACAAACAGACTGAAACAATATAATTGTTAATCACCCATAATTAGAATTACTATTGAATTGTTTCAAAAAATTATCAGATATCAATGCAATTGTCTCGGCTTGGCTTGGCGAAGGTGTTTTTTTTTGTTTAAAAACCAATAACGGTGCGGTATATGTATATCAAATATTATTATTTCTGAAATTACAACAAAATTTTGACAAATTTTTAAATCAGCTGTTTTTGTTTCCCTTTCATCTGTCCATTTCTGATTGATAAATCGATAAACTACAAAAAAACGATCAGTTCATGTTAAATATATAGGTTTACTTTGCGTAGGAGTACAATAAATATGTTGTTACAAAGTACACTACAAGATGAAATGGAATTGCAAATACAGCTGCATAGGTACTATTGATCCCACACAAAATTATGTAATTCTTATTCTAGAATGTTCTAAATATTGGGTTTCGAAACACTTACAGAATGGTAATTTTTAATTTGTTTATTGAAGGCATAATGTTGTCTTCTTGTTCGTAATTTGTTCTCGTCTATTTGGGTGTTGGTATCAACAAGAAATATCGACGAATTATATTATCGGAGCAGCAGCAGTAACAAAGGGAACTCTAATTATTTATTTAGCCACTGAGCACGACTTTCACCTGCAAGAGTCGAGTAGCACTATATTATTGTTTTATCGTTTTATGTCTGTTCTGTTTGTTGTGTTGAGAGGTTGAGTGGATGAGTTTACATTCTCTACATTTCAAGCAAGATAAGTACAGATGATCGGCTCATAAACACGAAATACGAATGCGAATGTATGTAGTGCGAATGTTAATTTTGTTTCGTGACGCAATCAAAAGAAAATAAGTAACGCTCATTCGCAGTGTTGCCAGATTTTGGATTGGACGATTTATCGCAAATTGAACGATTTATCGCACATTGTGCGATTTATCGCAAATCGAGCGATTTATCGCAATTGGGCGCTTTATCGATTTTGCGACAATTTTTTGTCGCTAAAAATCGCATTCACAATTACCGGCAATTTTATATACAAGAATTAGAAAATTAGAATAGACAACTTTATTGGACGTGCAGAAAAATTAACGCACAAATACAGGAACTTATTTCAGCATAAATATTTATTCAGTGATTGACTACCGGAAATTCAAATTTTTGATGATATAAACAAAATCAGCAAAATTCATCATATGTTTGTAGCAAAAAAAAATAAAAATCGCCCCATTTGTGACTGGCGACTTTTACGAAAAATTGTCGCAAAATCGATTAAGCGCCCAATTTACGATAAATCACACGATTTGCGATAAATCGCCCAATGTGCGATAAATCGTTCAATTTGCGATAAATCGCCCAATTTGGCAACATCTGACTCATTGTTGAGGTAGTGCTTAGTAGCAACTGCCTATAGAGGTCGCAGCATGTTACAACACTTCATAATAATTTCAGCCACGAAAAAAAAATGAAAATAAAAGTTTTGTTTCAGTTTTAAATCTCACGTTTTACGATTAATAATTAAGAACAATCAGTATATATTGAGATACATTTGATGCTTGAATTAAAAGAAATAACTTTTCTTGATTGTACCTTCTTTTATTTACAAAAAAAAAATCGTAGCACACCATGACTTAGGCTTCTGTCAACAATCAACAACTGAATAACGAAGTATGTTTATTTCATGTGCGTCGTTTCTTTCACATAATTCTTCCACTTTCATGTTTAAGTAAAAATAAGGTACAAATAAAGTTAAGAAACGATTAACGATTAACAATAAGGATGTTTTCGAATTAATATTTTCTTTGTTGATAGCGAGTGCATCAAGATTCTTTATAGGAAGTTTCTAGAATCCACTTTTCTAAATTAAAGTGACTACATTTTATTGTATTTAAGCTGAATATTGTTTTCGGGAAAACTTTCTCGTTGTTGCGTTCAATTAAAAGTTTTTTTTTGGTGTCGAAATATCTCAGTGTATATTTACTTAATAAATAATTGTGTAAAAAAATTCGGTACACTTTTATTTCGAAGATCTAAGTAATTATTTTAAAATATTTCTTTTATACAAAACATCCAACATAAATATTGCTAGAAAAATTACTCTTGATCTTCAAATTATTTAATTAAAAGTGTAATAAATCATTTGTAATGGAACAACTAGCCTATTTAATTGTTATTTTTTCGTACAAAAATATCTTCAATTCCTCTCTTCCATTTCTATCCGATACGAAAAATTATTGCCAACCACATCACTGGTTCCAATTCTTGCACCAATGTTTAACGTTAAATATGCAACTGCCAACGTAAAATTATTCAAATAACTCTTCTATAACAAAACTATACATTTATATTCAATATGTTCTGATCCATCAGCAACTTGCACTTTTTTTTATACTTTTGCAATTCGAGTTCTGTTTTGAGCAATCGTTTTTTATAAGTATCAATTAAAGCGTGTGCCTTTGTCAACTGCTCCATCAAAAGTTCAACATCATTTACAGGTTCAACGCGTGTATTGTTTGTATTTACACTGCGAATGTTTTGTACCGGCGCAACTTTGTTTTTCTTCATGACTATTCGTTTAATTTGCGGTGATTTTTGTTGCACAAGTTTACCGTTCACGATTCGTATCGAGTTATTACTATTAGTCGTCATTGCAAGGAACTGATCGGCTGTGACTGTGATAATTTTCTTCTTTTTAAAAGTTGGTTTCGTGATTATTCTCTGTTTGACTTTCTGCGTTTGCGTCACTGTTTGTATTAATTTTTCAGCTTTAATGCTGTTTAAGGCTTGTTTGCCGGCTTCCGTAAGGACAACAGAATGCCCCGATTCCATGACGGAATTCAAAATATTGCGTTCATCATCGGGCAGCATCGTAATTCCGTGTTGTTGAAGAATTTTCATTGATTCAGTGAAGGAAGCGTTTGTTTCCGGTTCAATCGTTTCAAATTGTTCTTGAACTGAAACATTGTAAAAATATTTAAAAAAAAAAAACACTTCCAGCATTAACAATTTGAACTTACCATTGACATTTTCTTCTTCATTCTCTTGTTGGAGGTGTTCTTGTTGTAGCTCATCTTCTTCCTCTTCTTCTTGCAATTGCTGATGATTTTCAGTTTCTAATAAGATAGTTTCCAAGGGGAATTCGTTAGATCTTTCTTCTTCTTGAATGTTTAAATGCAATATTGGTGCTACTGCTTCGTTGCTTTCATTGTTTAGTTCTACTAAATGCTTGGTTGCTGATAGAGGATCGCGTACCGTGTAATTTATTATTTGCACAATGTCGGAGCGGTCTATTTGCAATGCAATATCCAAAGGTGTCAGCTCAAATTTGCTGGTTGATGTTGTTGATGCTCCGTGGCGGATTAACATTGCTGTGATGTCTGCATGGCCGTTTTGTACCGCCCAATGTAACGGAGTCATATGTAACTAAAAACCGGGCTATTTTTGAGCAACATTTACGCAAAAATGACCCCCCCCCCACCTCCAGGCCAGATCAGGATTTATGGGGCCCCCTAGTACTAAATGAAAGCCCTTGCGCAGATATGAGAAATTTGTTTAATCTTACCATGTCTTTGGCATCAGGATCAGCTCCATGTTTAAGCAGACATTCAACAATCTCCAGATGCCCTTCAAAAACCGCCATGTGTAGGGGCGTCCTTTCAACCTTCGTTCTGGTGTCTTTGCACATACCAGCCCTCAAAAAGATCTCGCACACTTCCAAATGATTATTTTGTGCCGCTAAATGCAGAGGACTTGTCCCCAACTGAAACGTATTCATTTATATTAAAAAGAAAAGCACACGTAATATATTCAAATACCCAATCTGCAGTGAATGGAGCTCCTTTAGCTAAGAGTTGTCGAATTTCTTCAACATCACCCTCTTGAGCTGATTGTAGTAACTTCTTTCCAAGTTCATTGATCGTCAAACTGAGATTATTCTGAATTTGAAGAGTATCTGGCATAAACTACACATACACAAATCAAAACCAATTCGAATATCTCAAATAATTGTCTTTATACTTACAATAAGATCACCATCAAGAGGTATTTCACGTATTTCATCAGTGATGATGAATTTTGTTGTTTCTGAAAGATTGCTTCGAGTTGTCTTGATCTTCTCCATTATGTTGTTAATCATTCTCTAGAAACCAAGCCCGCATATTAATGTAAATGTTAATCAATGGGAATGTTAGCGAAAAAAATATTGTTCGAGTTATTTTGTTGTTTATTATTGTTGATATGTGGTATGTCGTAGGTTAGAATCAACGAATCATGCTTGTGTCTCAACTTGTCCATTGGTAAGCCATTAATAGGCGTTTGTTGGTTTTGGATTTTCATATTTTGAAAAAGTTAGTCGATAACAGGAAAATCTCCCATCTTGATGCAGATTTCCTGTTCCTGTCCATAGGCGGAAATGGGTACATACAAGTGGCCATTTCGTTCAATATTTCAAACCTGCGAAAGAAGTTTTCGAACGCCTCTTCCGGTATACTTACTTAATGAAATGCATCCGGCGTCGATTTTGATAGCATTTTCTGAAATCTTTGACAAATCAAACAAGACAAACGGGCGTGAGATACAAAATGTCATCACTTGTTTACTGCTACTGCTGGTTTGGTTTGGTTATTTTATTTTTGTCACGTTCACGTTGGCAACAGAATTATATAAATACGCGGCAAATTTGAATTTCGAAATTGCCAAGCTTGTTTTTAGGGATTAAAATTGAAATTTTTCTGCTACATCACATTTATTTCGCACTTGTGCACACACAGTACACATCAAGAAGAAGCATATGTTTTTGTGTATTATTAGTATATTTTCTTTTGAAGTTTTATCCGAAACGAGTCTTGTCATCTCATCGAGTGCTCTTTTCTTCTTCGCATGGAACTCAAGCATCATGTTGCCATTGCATATGCATTAGTTTGGCCATATGTGCCCAGGGCGTAGGCAGGATTCCATGCAGGGGGGGGGGGGGCAAGAACAAGGCGAATATGAAAAGAATCACTCCACCGACATTAACAAAACAAGTAGAAAACGCAAAATTCCCATAATCGGCTTATCGGGGGGGGGGGGGGTACCGCCCCACCCTGCCTACGCCATGTGTGTGCCCATTCTTAAAAAAAGTGTATATTTACACAAAATTTAACTTTCAAAAAAAATTGCCTTTGACCTTCGACCTTTGTAATGCAGGTATAAGAAAAAGAAAGTAAGGTTTCAAACTTTCTTTTTTTAGAATACCTTACCTATACTTAGTACTTACGTGATCGATACATGATACTTTTCGTAGCATTTTCAATTAATTATTAATCATATTCTTATAGGTACTTTTTGAATATTCAATCGCAAGAAGGTAAATCGCGGAGTTTTATATACAGTACATTTATTTATCGTGTGGCCATAGGAATTTACAAAAAAGTCACACTCATAATTTGGACAATGTTTAACTCATTCTGATGATTTTTTTTTGCTTCGGAAAAAAATTTGAACAAATGATAAAATTTGAAAATAACATGGTAGGCAACCAAACTAACAACTGTGATGCGGATGTTGGCAGTTTTTGCTTTTATGAAAGCGTGTACGTCGACATTATTTAATCAGATTGACTCTTGAGTTGTTTTTTTGGGAAAACTGACATCTCAACAATTTATTAATTGACAGAATGTTGTTTAAATATTGGAACAATGTAATAATGGATAATGAGTTGCACCTATATTGGCGGAATCGTTTACACTTAAACAGATCAATAAAATATTGATGTAGTGTGGTTGCCTACGATAAAATTTCAAATTTTTTTACTTTTTTAATTTTTTTTTCTTAAGTAAGGTATTAAAAATTATCAGAATGGGTTAAAAATGGTCCAAATTAAGAGTGTGACTTTTTTCTTTGCAAACTATTCAGCAGGAGGCCCATTAACATGACCTAAAGTTTTTAACATGTAAGTGGCCACACGATAAATAAATTTACTGTATTTGGTATTTCATATGGTGTAGGAAAAGTATTGGAAAATTTACGTTAATGAAGCAAAAAAAACACTTCAAGACACGCAGACCAAAAAGTATTAGAAAAGTTATGAATATTGAATAAATTCTTTTAAACATTACCAGTTTATTTAATTAAGTAAGTATATCATTACTTTATCATTCTATATTAATTAATATCACAACAGAAACTTGCATTTGATATAAAACGTAAAATTATAATGAAGTATTGAAAAATGGAATATATTTTTCAAACTTTTAAAGAATGCAGGGGCTTTGAGTTTCGGAACATGTTTGTGTATTAATTAAAAGTGAAAACAAAGAACTGATATTTCATTATTACCTCGTAATATTACATAGCGATTGTTTGATGCAGGGACGGACTGGCCATAAGAGCTTTCGGAAATTTCCCGAGAAGCCGCTAGGGCGGATGGCATACAAGATGAACTCGATCGTAAGGTTGCTTACAAAAAATTTCCCGGGCCGGTTTCAAGATCCAGTCCGTCCCTGATTTGATGTTTGATATTAATTCCTATATTCTTTGATATCGAAATGGAAAACCTTTGACCAATTTTGTTTATGTCGAAATATAGATAAAACCAAAAATTAGCTGTTGTTTTGATAAGTATAGATGTTTTCTTTTCTATTTGTTGAAGTGTGTGGCTATGGAAATGGGTGAAAAACGCAAAACGCAAAATTAACATTCAACGGTCGGAGTTCTTGTCAGTAAGTGCGCGTGAAACTACCACATCCGCCAGAACCAGAATAATAATTGAGCCAACTTAACAAGTAGAACTACTCCTTCTATCATATCAGCGTGTTCCGTGTTTCAACTTATTACCATTCGATACAGTCCAGTTTGAGTCAAGTCTAGTTTATGTAAGCCATGTAAAGTACGACCCTTTCGACTTGGAAAGTTTTAGTTTATTCAAAATAGATTAATATGTACGAGTACTTCAAGTTTCTAGAGCTATAGAGACTGACGTGACGACTGACTGACTTTCGCGTTCGTGTTTAATGTTTTCAAAGTTTATTAAGTATTTATTAAGTCACTGCAGTGGACTGTATTAAACATAGGCGCCGACTTGTGGGTTGCAAGTTGCAAGGGTGCGAAACCACATGCCAGATAAACAAACACATTCTTTTCATGAACTGTGTAACGATATTGCGAAGAGGTGGAGAGGAGGAAAGAGATGTCAATGTGCTACCCACACAATTTTCAAAATGAAAATATAAATATTATTAAGTATACCGCAACTTTGAACGAAATTTTTCACGCGTTTCTTCTTTTGTTCTTTGTTTTTATGGCATTTCAAATAGCACCATTTCGGTTGAAATTAAGTATCGGATTTAATGCAGATTGCTCTCGTTTGATGGGCTTTGAAAAACCTCAATTTTGCATGGCACTGCTTAACCTCTCGCTTTATGGACCATGACTTTGTTCTGGATGCTAAATACGCGTCCATTTTTCCAGACTTCATAATTAATATAAATATTAAAGACCTGTCATAATTAGTTTGCCATATTCGCGTTAATTTTAATATAAGTAAAATGAGATTTTTTTATTTTGATTAATTATATTTGCAGTGGAAAATACTGAAATTTTAATTTTCTCGGCATGAAAACTTAAGAACCGTTTATGAAGGAAGATTCTGAATTATTCGTTTTTATAGACCTAGAATTTAATTGGGCATTCAATTTTTTAAAATTATTTTACGGAACTTCATTCCTAGATATCTGGCCATAAAAAACCGACATATATTACGAAATAAATGTAAATGTGTACAATTCTACATTTACGGGTCTTAAAGAGTGCGTTTTCTGTTTTTCCAGCCCGTTTGTTCAATGCTAGCAAAGTATAAAGCAGTAAACGCGCGAAATCTCACAGTTGGAAAATGTTATTTCGTGTATTATGAATGTATAAACGAACATGACATGCCTATTCCAACGAATAAAAAGCCATAATAAAAAAAAACATAAGATCCATAAGAATAACGCCCAAACAAGTTTTTTTAAACCTGAAAAAAGGAAATCATATTTTTAAGGAATACATTCTTAAAAAAAATTAGTTTTTCTAATATACTTTCTATTAGTTCCTATACTTGACCTCCAATTATAGGAACTAATATAGAAAGTATATTAGAAAAACTAATTTTTATTAAGAATTTATTCCTTAAAACATACAATTTATGAAAATAGTTTCCATGGAATTATTTTCAATTTGTTATTATTTCGGTAATTTATTAAGGACCACGGATGCAAAATTGTTAGAATGTTAGAATCCATGCGCGCATTGGGGCGTCGTCGTCATCTTTGTCGGTCTAGTTTTGTTCGTTCGCGAACGCTAATTCGTACGGGCACGGGCTTTTCCAAGCATAGTGTACGGTGCACGGACGGCATATCGGTCCGCTCGTTTCAGCGTTCAGTCCAGAGTCTCCCGGCCTGCCTGGTGGAGGCGTCGCGCAAACCCCCACGCATACCTCCACACAATCGTTACTCATACACATACAACGTGTTCGCAAGATTCGGTTCTTCCATCAACTTTGTCAGGACTTAGGACTTGACGGTGACAGTTCAGTGCTCTACCCGGTGTTATATCCAAGGACATTTTCCAATAACATTTGTTAAATTTTTACAATCGTCTCGTCTTCGCAATAATTTAAATAATTTATTGGTTGATTTTTGGTGGATGGCAAGCAGCGAAATTGACATTGACATCAACATCAACAACGATCCTCAACGTCGACATCGACGATTCGTATCTTCCGTTCACTGGTAAATATTAAATGTTTTGAGTTTTGACCAATACTACAATACAATGCTCAGTGGAAATGTGCTTGGTCAAGTTTTATCCTTTACGAGCATCGACGTCTGACTTCAGAGTCTTCATCTGAATCGCATGAATCGAGAAACGAGGAGCACATGTAGTTAACGTCGAGCACGTTGTTATATAATCTTTTTTCAAGGATTGTTATTATTATCTATTAACTTTGTATTAAAGCAGTGCCTACAAAATTATGAGACATTTTTAATAAGAAATGTCAGAAATAATTCTGTTTAACTTTTTTCTAACGTTTAATTACAAAACATTTCGCTTTTTATTTTATTGCAACATAACATTTGTAATTTATTACAGTTCTTAGGTGTCTACTTGGTGGTAATATTATTTTATAATTATAAATTTTCATGATTATTATATATTCCCGACACGTTGTAAGTCAATGCCGATGAAGCTCGACAAATGGAAAGAAATCGGTGCGTTTAATTCGCACCACACAACTTTCCGACCCTATATCCACTACTATTTCGTAGAACTCGTCAATCGGAAAAGAAAGCGATGCGTTAAATTCACACCTCACAACTTTCCGGCCATGTACACTTCGTTTTCGTAGAATACATGGATCGTAAAAGTAATTTTGATCGGAAACAGTAAATTGTACAGAAATTTCCGATCAAAATTACTCTTACGAAATCGTAGTGGATATTGTTGGAAAGCTGTGCGGTGCGAATTTAACGCACCGATTTATGAAAATCGCAAAATAAAAAATAATATCTTTACAGTTGGTATATCTATCTAGTCATTTCATTTGTGTTATTAAATTTTTGAAAACTCTTATCTTCCTGAGAGATTTTCAGACAAGAAAGAACAATAACGTTCATACTTTTATCCATTTTGGAAAACGGTTCCACTTAGTTACATGCATGAAAACTGTTTTGCCTTTGCCTTTGTTCTTCACTGTTTTTCATTTTCTTCATACTGGGTGAGTTATACGATACCTAAAGAAAAGTTGGCAACATCAGCATTTTTGATCATAATAAAACTCTTAATTATTTATTTTTTCTTCTCAGATTTCTTCTTTTTACTTCTTGCTATGATCCTACAATGGTGTTCACTTGTGCATTTAGGCAATCCCTAAACTAAACGTCTAATCTAAACTAAAGTACATCGCAGTTCCAGTTTCACATCCTGTCGGTCCCCATTCTCAGCTCTCTTGTTACTGGAATAAGCTGTTGTCGATTTTACTTCCACTTGGTCTCCCTCAGTTTAGCTGCTCTTCTCGTAGAAGATTTTACATACTTTATAAACGTGTGCGTCCGACAGTGCTCCTGGAATACGATGATATACAGAGCGTTTATTTTACCAACGAACATTACCGGTCTTATGGTGGGTACTGACTAGACTGACT
>JARJEB010012590.1:0-10854 GCA_030264535.1 Liometoxenus newtonarum | reverse complement strand
AATCAGAATTATTCACTATTTTATCCGCGACGGCCGACGACCAAGTAAAACCACCATTATTAGCTGTGTTTCTAGGCAACTAATAACCCACATTAATATCACTCGCGAATAATGAGCTTAACACACGTCAATAATAGATCTATTACTCTTCTAGAGATTTACTTTACGCCAATCACAGCTCTTCACTGCATTCAATAATGATGTGTGACGCACAGTCTGCACAAACTCAGCATGCCTTGAACTCAATTATCTCATATATGACCGCAAACGTAATCTAAAACGTCATCTATGAGTGTGTGTTGAATTCCATGGTTGAATTTTTAAGTTTGAAAGCCATACTGCAGTATAAAAATTAAATTTTGTCGTCGCGGATAAAGTTTAGTATTCAATTCGCGCATATGCCTGCAAATGCGCTCATTGAATCATATACTATTATTTATGCAATTAGAATTATTGCACTTTTTTGTAGAAAATAGTAGTTTACCTAACAAGTTTGGAAAGTATTCAGGAAAGTGCTGCACATCGCGCGAGTGTGAAAGTGAATGATTACCAAACGCGTTAGGTACACTGCTTTTCGTTCGGCCACATTTTTCCATCGAAACATTAATAAAATGTTTTTAAAATTATTTTGACACAACACTCTTATGACACTGCCACAGATATTTGTGACTTATTACCACATTATTAGCATGACATATTCGATGCTGAAAAGTAGAAAGCAATACGGCTTGTATTGTTGGATAGTCCACAATGGCAATGATTAATTGTACCCATTACCTGAATGCGGTTTGGCAACGTCGCCTTGACCATATTTCTAGCTATAAACAAAACGTATTGTCGAGATTTGTAAATATACTAAAATACATGTGTCACAAATGCGCAAACGAATCTTGAAAAAGTCATAATTGCTACATGATACTTACAGATTATACGCCGCTTAATATTTGCCAAGCGATTTTGCTGATAAGATTCAAGTGGATGTGATCGGGTTTTCTACGCTCGAAATGGTGGAGTTAATTCGAGAGATCCGTCCATCCGTCTTTAATATCAACATGCATAATGTAGGATAGAAGTAAGAAAGCTATGTCGGCACAAGGAAGGGATACTTACTGCGAATATGATGAATGTTAAGAACAATAAATTTAAAAGTATAATAAATTTGTTAGGTAAGTGACAGATTGAGTTATGTCATTTGTCCACGTATCCATATCAAATACATAGGCCGCCTGGCGTTACACTATTGATTGATAGCCGTAGTGGACTTTAACCAAAATCAATGTCTCACTGTCTCCAAAAAAATCAATGTTATTTAAATGGAGTGCGGAAAAGTTACATTTCAACATTGTTTGGTTGGTATGCTACCATAGTTATGACTTTTCCGCATTACTTTGTACGGCTGTGAGTAATCGTCAACTTTCTAGCTAACTAACTTATGGCGAAAGTGTGTCATTTCATAATGGCCGTAGGAAAAGTAAATTAAGATGTCATTTACGTTTAGTAATTAAAATTTAATTGCTGGTAAGTGCATTTGCATAAATTGCTCAAAAATAGGGAAGTTGATGGGCACTTAGATATTTTTGACAGATAGAAATGCGTTTAATGATGGTTCTTGAGTCAAGATACGATTAAGTTTAATTAATTCTTGGAGCTTTAGTAAGTTATAAACATGAATTTTGTTATCCGTAATAGATTTGCATGATATTGTCAATCGTTAAACTCCAAGATGAAATGTATCTGTTCTGTAGAATGTAGATACATCAATCATTAGATTAGATATTAGACGCTTCAATTCACGCAATAAAACGATGCATAAAGAGAGCAAAGAATACGAAGCAAGATTGATGATTTGCATAAAATACATTCAAAAAATATTCACCACAAATAATCGATCGCTTCGTGGATCCTCCAATACCTCTCTACGGCGAGGTGTCCACGGACTTGGAATGACTTTATTAAATAATCCACGAGTCCTCCGTTCACGAAGCCGATTGCTTCGAGTGATCGCGATCGGTATCAAATCTGGCACTAGTTTTTTCAATTTAATTTCCGGTTCGCTTTTCATCGGCTCCATTTTCGGTGACTTTTGTTCTTTCAATGCAGTTACTAATATTTTCAAACAATCGTCTTCTAATTTGATTTTAAGTAGTTTCGTCAATGTTAGAAATTCGGAGACTTGTGCCAGAAGTAATGTAACATGACCAGTGTAAATGTAGTCTAGGAGTAAAGACATTGTTGTCGCCGCAACGTCAGGAAAGATGAGCATTGTTGGTTGATGAGTAGAATTTTCTTGGAGTAGATCCTGATGATTAAAGAAAAAGAAAAACTGACGAGTATATCGAAATAAACATATTTTTAATACGAAAAACTGTGTTCATAAGAAAAACAAAATTTAGGAAAGAAGAGAAAAGAAAATGACAATCTTTTGTTTTATTTTAGCGACCGGTTTCGAAGTAATCACTTCATCTTCAGGCTTTAAAGAAATGCAATAAGAAGGAAAAATAAACAATTAGTTACATTCAAAAACAAACATCTTGTGGATATACAGGGTGGTCCGAAAATGGTAAGAAAGCAAACCAAACAAAAATTATGTTGCTCAGCTCATAATACCAACTCAAATCGTCTTCAGATTATTTTGTTTGGTTTGCATTCTTACTGTAAGATATAGAAATCCAACCACCCTGTATATCCACAAGATGTTTGTGTTTTCCGTTCTTCCCTGTAACTAAATGTTTATTTTTCATTTGTTTTCCTATGCAACATATTTTTATATTTATAGAAAAATGTTGAAGTGAAGTTCTAAAGAACAAGTTTCTTTAAATACTTAACTTAACTGCACTTAACTATCTTTAATATTCTAAATTGTTACAGTTAATTATTACATGTTCGAAGCACTTTGAAGATAACGTGCACGAAGGCATAAAACGATGAAAGAAATACAAAATACATCGCGATTTGTAGGTGGTTTAAATTAACGATCTATACCAGGGATTCTCAAGGTCATGGGTCGCAAATATTCCTAAAAAAAAGGAATGTAGTTGAAGTACGTCGCGACATGAACACAGACCAAACCCAGCTAACTCGGCTCGCAAAAGTTTGAGAACCCCTGATCTATACTATATATACTATACAGGGTGTCCCAGACCAACGGATACAGCGGAAAATGGCAGATTCTACATGAAAAACTGAGTAAGAAAGTCCAATAGCAAAATGTTCAGGGAAGCACCGTTTTTAAACAGGAAGCTATTTAAGTTGACCAATCAGAGAGCTTTCCCAACCACCTGTTTCAGGAACTCAGCAATCAAAGCAATAGTTAAGTTAAGTAGCTAACTTATTATTATAAGTACTTCTTAGAGATAATAACTATGAAGGTGATATTCATATAGTAGGACACTTACCTGCAGTACAGGACTCGCTATAGATAGAATAATTTTGTGCGCCATGAGTTTGAAGCCCAGACAGCTTATGATCACGTCGCACGAACTCTCAGTGGCCAGAAGACGCAGCGACCCTTCTCTAATCACGTCTTGCATGTTGCGCTTCCTTGAGTCGTTTTACTCCTGTTCGTAATTACACCAATTAAACGTTATTTAGATGATTGTGGTATTGCACTGCTCCGCATGTCCATGTCGACGGCATACGTGACATGCCATTTCAGCAAACCAAACAACCTGTAATGTTTATAAGTAGTCAATAAATAAAAATGCAAATCGAAATCAATAATAAATGCATTGTTAATACTATTTCTTCTCAACTAGTTAATTCCTGGTAGTATCGCTTGTTAATGTCACAAATGTTCAAGTCTAATGGATAATTCATGACTGGCCGATTATACGCACGGTGTGCGCATTCGATTATCAACTTATAGGTAGAGGTACGACACGCTTGACAATCAAAAATGGATACTTGTGCCGTTTTGTGACCATTATATTATATTGAACGTATAATAGACATTTGAAGAAGAGAGAAGTTGAAGGTATATGTAGATATAAAAGTATCTGCTAAGCCAGTGATTCTCAACCTTTTTCTTTCCTCACCGTACACTTTTTGATAATTTAGAAATTTGGCGACACACAGTACCTATATGTATAGATTAGGGTCCGGGCCGCACGCTTCAGGAATTTCTCGGCGCACTTCATGGAATCTCACGGCACACTAAAGTGCCACCGGCTTAGTAGTTGAGAATTACTGTACTAAGCCAAAGAAAACAGCACGACCAAAGTGACTTGTTTTAAAATATAAATAAGCAATGCATGTTTCTGTCCTAGTCTTATAGTCATAGTCCATATCTGATGGTAACTGGTAACTGTGCATGGACACTATTTCACTATTTCATCCTGCCGAACCACACGAACCAAAGTCATGTTACTTAACTTATACTAATAGAAACGAACTTTATTTGTTTGTTGGTAGCTTGCCTTTTACCTTTGCTTTACTGTCAAATCAAGATTTTACAGTAAAGGATTAAACACGATTGAATTGAATAAGAAAATCTAAGAATAAATCTGTGATGTGCGTTTGAACCCTTTTAAAGTCATCCATTGAAAACCAGTTGGTCGGAACGGAAATGCTTAAGAGAGAATTATTTTAAATTATTTTAATTATATGAAATGGATGACAATTATTTCATTCTCCTTTTTTTACTAAGCTTGATGATGTTACCAGTATATTGCTTGCACTTGTTTTGTTTCACTTATATACATTGGCTTTTTACATTCCAATCATCACGCTTCAGTTGTTACTAACAATGTTTTGAATGTTGCTTTAAGAAATTCTGCGTTTTGCTACATTTTCTGTATTCTCTTGTCTTGTCGGTATTTCGTATTGTTTCTTCATCTTCTTATTTCAAGTTGAACTACAAATATAGGTGTATGAAATAAAACTAGGTATAAACCGAATCACAAAACAAAATGCGATGTAACAAACAACGGTATATCATAAATTAAAGATGCGGCACGTTTCGCTTGCTTGAGTTTCTTCAGAGTTTTAGACTTTTAAGTAATTCCATTTGTTTGAACCTATGTTTCAACAAAGCATGAAAGTTTAAAGTTACACTTCGTTTGTAATATATGCCATTGCTAATCTTATACTTTTAATGAGAGTTGGCACAAAAAATTACGATTACGCACGCCCAACAGTACTTAAATCACAATCAGACATAAGCAATGAAAAATTCAGATCGGTTCCAGCAACTGCAAAACAACGTATTGTACAGATAACAAATGTTGTTATGATGATACGCATAATAATACGGTTTATGATTGACATAACAGAAGATTATGATATATTGAATTACGGAATGCGAATGTCGTAACTATTAGGTTAAAAGTTCCAATAAGAAACAAACCTATACATAACTAACATACCGTGCAATTATTTTATCGTAGAACATAGCATGTGCTTTGTTCCTATGTGTATGTACGATGGTAAAATAAACGAATCAAACTCATGGCCACGGTGATTTGTATTGCTAACGACAGGGCAGTGGCGATGCACGATCAAAGTAATTTGTATAATCATGCCGTTACTGTCACTTGTCAATTTTGTTCCTTGTCATAATTTGAATTGATTATTCTCAAATTCTTCATTAATCATGTACGCAACCGAAGAAAAGGTAGAAATAATAAAAATGTACGCACGAAATAATAGTCTGCGGACTGTTCGCAATTTATTTCCCATAAGATATCCTCTAAGATCAGTACAATACATTGTCATCCCCACTCTATGCCCGCCTGTCGGTGTGGTAAAGCACACTGCCATGAGTTTGACTCGTTTATTTTACCGACGTACATAGGCACATAGTACATGCTATGTTCCGCGATAAAATAATCGCTCTGTATAGAATTCTTAATATATGAATAGAAATTTACGCATTTTGTTTTGTATTTGAAGTCATACATAAAGATTGTTCATTTTTATATGAATTTATGAATGATAATCGTCATTTGTTATCAATATAAATAGATCTCTAAAATATTCGAGCCTTAAATATACGCATTTGAAATATATTTAAGAGTATATTCGTAATATAGGTAGATAGTTTCAATTAGGTTTTAAATTTAATTGAATATCGTATTTTACAGATTTCGGTTTTATTGGACTTTTAAGTTCCCACGTTGATTAAAAGTCAATTTTTTGTGCTATTGACAAAATCATAATTTTATACTTAACAACATAAACATAAAATTGTATTAAACTCTGAATGAACAACAGATTTATATGAATATGAACAGTGATTTTTTTTTTAATCCAGAAGGTCCAACCCTGAAAAATGACAAAGGTGACATCGAGAAGAATTGGATTTCCGTCCTGGCGTACTATCAGTGCCCTTAAGAATTAGGCATTCTAATATGACATCAAAAACGTCAAAATTTTTCTCGTGACGCATGCGCGTTGCATAACCATAATAATGTGTTTAGCCAGCCTAACAACGGTCACGTGTTTAGAATGCCTAATGACATTTGAAGTTGAAGTACTTGGTTTTCCAAGTTAATTTTCTCGTGCTTGTGAATATTTTAGTGCTCATTTAATGTAGTTCAGCAGCCGTAGCTAGGGGTGGCGAGAGGGTATTGGTGCACCCCCTGTGCAGTCAAAATATGAACTTTTGGTAGAGTAAAACTTTTTTTGAGTAAGTAAAAGATTAAAATTTAATAAAAATTAAATTGAACTTTTAGTTTTTGTTTTTTTTTTAGAATTCTCAGCAGCCCTCTCTACAACTTCCTGGCTACGCCGCTGCTGTAGAGAGTAATAAATGAAAGGTAAGAAAGAAAACCTACTTGCGGAATAAAACAAATAAAAACAAAAGATTTATAATTAAATAACATATTTTTATAAAATACTTTCATCGTTCGTTATAACATAATCATATCATTTACATACATTACACATTATTTATCATATAATCCGTTCTTATTTTAATAATATAATCGCTCATTAATATAACATAAAGTAATCAATAATTAATTGTTGCATTAATTAATTAATTAATTAATTGATAGAATTATTATATTTTAATATACATTACATGATTCTCGTTATACTCGTACTCGTAAATTTTGATAATATTTTCAGATTCGGTTCGGAAAAGCCGCTAAAAATCGGCTTTACCTAAAAATAATATTATTAAAAAACTATAAATATAAATGTATGTCTTCTTTTTCTATTATATCTATATATAATAAGGTAAGACTAATTAATAAATTAACATTTGCATGTTGAATGACTGATTAGTTTTAAGGTACTTATTAATTTCTGTTTTTACTATTGACTGTTGCTTGTTTTGTTGTGAAAAACCACAAGAAATATGCAAGAAACAAATGTCTATTATTTCTTGTCTCGTCTTGAATCGAGAGTTTTGAAAATGAACAATTAACTGAATTAACAGTTATTTTTTGGAGTTTTTATTTAGATTAAAAAATGTTGAATTTTGCAAATTTAATTCTTGAAAAAATCTTTTTACTGTTGACTGTTGCTGGTTTTGTTGTGAAAAACCACAAGAAATATGCAAGAAACAAATGTCTACTTATTATTTCTTGTCTCGTCTTGAATCGAGAGTTTTGAAAATGAACAATAACTGAATTAACAGTTATTTTTTGGAGTTTTTATTTAGATTAAAAAATGTTGAATTTTGCAACATTTAATTCTTGAAAAAATCTTGATTATAAATAATCTCGTTGATTCCAATCTTGTCTTGTCTTGAAGATGAAAACCGTGTTCTTGTCATAGTCATAATCTCATACTGAATTTTCGTCAAGATCACGACAATAAAACCCTTTCTTATAATTTTTACCTTTTTAGTGATTTCTTTTCATATCGTCTCCTCCCATCTTTTCTTATAAATATTAAATATAATATAATCTTGTTATAAATATAAATATAATTTGTATAGGTAATATTTTGTTTTAACAATTAACTAATTAATTAATAATATAATTAAATTACGAAAGACTAAGAGGTACTGAAAAATGAGTTATTTGCACATCACATTCACAATCGACAATCATACATTTAATTAACATAACTAAATACACATAAATAATTCTTCAATAATAATAATAATAATAATAATAATAAACAATACATAAATATATATAAACCATATAATCAAAATATACAAGTGATATAACTAAATTTTTCTAATTATTATTTATATATGAATGCTTAATTTAACGAATGTTTTCTGAAAGTTGCAAAAACAACTCATAGCGATAAAATTTTGATTAATTTTTTAATCCTACGGCCTGACCTGCTTTTTATTTTTATTTATTTATCAATAATGAAGTTAATTCCGAAAAAATGTGACTGAAATAAATCGCAAATATATAATACAACAAGAAAGTTTATAGTGAGTGTATTATTGGCATTGTTCAGGAGTAGGCGAGTGTCGTAACCATCCGAGTGAATTAGAACAATAATACACGAGTGAAATACTATACTTTATCCAGATGTCTCAATTATATTAACAAAATTCTTCACAATAAATTATGAAAGTAATGAAACAGTTCTGCGATGACATTTAACCGATATAACCTCCAAATCAATTGTGACGTTTGTTAGATACATATGCATGTATGTTTGGTATCGATGGCATTATGAATAATAAACACGTATCCATGGCATTATGAGTCCATAATGCCATGGATACGTCGCTATAATACAATGATCTAAATAATGAGACATAATTGGGTAGTCGTGGATAAAAAGATTTATAATATAAATTTAATGTACATAAAATAAGAATCAGACGCAGATCCGCATTATAGGTTTTTTTCAAAAAAATAAATAAAAAAATCGTAATAACTTAGAAATTAGATTTGTTTACGAAATTTGAGAGAAAGTTAAGTAACATGTACAGGTAAAAATCAGGTATTAACTAAATTAAAATGAATAAATGGATTATATCAACCTTGACGTGGTCAAGGTCAATTCTCCTATTAGGTACTTATTTTTATTTCCATATTTATTTAATTTAATTTATTGCAATCTGTTGATATTTAATATTTGGTTGTTTTGTTTTTGGGTTCTTAGTTTCAACTCATCATATGGTACATTTTTTTACTGAAACGCCATGGAAAACAATTAAGTTTTCTACACTGAGGCAACCGTTACGAATAAATATTGACAAAGAATGTTGCAATACATTGTTTTCACAAATTCACGACAAACTGGACAATATTTATTATTTTTTCTTTACTGACTTTCCTTTCATTTTCTTTTATTCCTTAATAGGGTAGTTCGGTTAATTTTTTTATTGCATATTTGACCCGTATTTTTACTTTTTTTTTTTAAATATAGTTGTTTATATGCTAAAAAAATTATTAAAAATTAATTAATCCAAAATTCACGGCAGCCGTGACGTAATCAAGAGACGTGTGAAATGCGCAAGCGTCAAGTCAAACGGTCAAACGGTCAAACACAACAAACCAAACCAAGGTCATCTCATAGAACGTGCGAAGGTGTCTCCCACGGTGACGTCACGGTGGCGCGAGTTTCAAATTTTGCACAACTATTTTGTTTATTATATTAACAATTAATGAATCATTTTTAAATGTAAGATCAATACGGATACATCAAATTAAAATGCACATATACAATTTTGTAAATTTTCCAATGAGCTGAACAACCCTATTGCGTTAATTAAATACTTCTGTTTGTGTGTCCATATTTTATTTGTGTTTCTGTTGGAATTATTTCGTCATTACTTCTTTTCTGCGTTATATTTAATATGTAAGTAAATATCTATAGTTGTTATTGCGTTGTTGAAAAATGTTGTGATATTATCTCGAATGAATATCAGAATAACAATTATAATAATACACAAATACTGGTCGCACGTTTAAAGAATAACTAAATGACAAGATCCGCAGTCGTTCAACGTTGCGCGCGCATCCAGAAACATTTTACTTTTATAGGCTAGCTCCACAAACTGTCTTCAGTGGCGTATTGAAATGAGGTGTCGAAATATCAATTTGTATGTTGCCTTGCGCCCTGGATAGAAGTTTCAATCGGAAACGCTTGGATACAGTGCGCAAGTTTAGTTATTCTCTCGTAGCGCATTAATAAATATGGCAGGTTCGATATTTATTCATGTAATTTATGATTTTCTTATTACTCCGCTTATTATTAATTGAAATGTTTGGATGAATGTTTCTTTTTTAATGTTATTCGTCAGTGATTTTCACAAATCAGTCGTTATATAGTTTACCAAGTCAATAATTTCATAAGTATTTTACAAGGAGAAGACTAAACTCGGTAAACAAAATAAATTTCTCAAATTATGTTCATAGGCGCCGGGTTTTTAAAATCTTCATGCACGGGTGTCAATCAAAAGTGAAACTTTAGTTTTGAAATTCACCTAACGTTATAAAACGCGCGACGTGCGGGTGACACGGGTCTGCTTTGAAAATACTCTTAAAGGATTTCAACATATAACAAAATACAAGATTATTGATAAGTAGATTTCTTTAAATATGATTTTGAATTCAAAATTGCACGTTGGCGCTCAAGGTTGGGCTGGTCTAAACAACACAATTTGAATTTGGTATTCTAATAATCTCTAAATTTCACATGCACGTGGATGAAAATATGATGTCTATTTAAGGGTGTCTAAACACATTATTTATTGGTCATGCAACGCATTCGTCAGAATGCGTTGCATGACGTTTGTGACGTCATATTAGAATGCCTAATACAAGCTCAAGGGCGTTCGGCATCTACATAGCTGATGCTCATATGGGTGCAAGGCTGTCTAAACACATTATTTATTGGTCATGCAACGCATTCGTCAGAATGCGTTGCATGACGTTTGTGACGTCATATTAGAATGCCTAATACAAGCTCAAGGGTGTTCGGCATCTA
>JARJEB010012585.1:0-14519 GCA_030264535.1 Liometoxenus newtonarum | reverse complement strand
TATATATATATATATATATATTAATATTATACGTATAAATAAATACGAGTAGACCTATAAAATCATAAAAAGATATAAAGTTATAATGGAAAACTGAAATCAATTTACGCCTCCCAAGTTTCAACAGTTTTCATCATTGAAACAGTTTCGTGATGTGTTGGAAAGCGACATGAAGGATGGTGAGTTCAGTTCAGCGTTATAAATATAAAATTATCGAATACATTTTTAATGCCATCGATTACAACCTACCATCGTGCAGGTAGTCCATCGCCAAGCATGAAAAACGAAAATGTATAACACCAAATACAAGGCAGGAAAATGCCGAAATGCCGACCATCATCATCCTAACATCCTTGTCTTGTCTTGTTCCCCATTTATCATTCCTCCATTTTTCGTTCTTGTTACCGATAGGCAATGCATCTTCACGAAAAAGTAAGAAGAAGCCGAAAGTATGTGTTGAAGAAAAAGAGGAAATTTCTTCACTTTAAGAAATGAGAGGGAAATCCCAATGAAATTCCATTCCTTCATTCTATTCTTGTACATATACATATAAACTAATGTGGTTGTACCATTTCGTCTGGACGCTAAAGAATTTCAATTGGGAATAGCACACGACTCGTTCCATTAGACGGCGAGGCGACTAGATGGCTAGGGAGGACACGAAATGAAAACGTTCGTTTGAATGACTCTTCTTTAAGTTGTACATAATTATAGATGTTGATGTCACCAGTCTCGCTTGTGTTAGCTTTGTTCCAACACTCAGTTAGGAGCTGATGGATTAACTGGTTTGTAATTTTTCTGTGCGCATGTGTTATGTATACGTTAGAGTCCGAAATCGATTTACAATTGTTTCTACGATGTTTGTTCTGAAATGCCGCATAGTTTATCATTGGACAATGAATCAAAATAATCCGTTACATTGTCGTCCCATATGTTTTGTTTACTGTCTTAACTCTTAGTTTTAACACCAACACGAAATTGTATTTGGAATGCCTAATATGTTGGAACAACAAACTTTTCGTGCACGTACCGGCCGATTTTGTTAGAATGTGACCCTGTCTGGCCGCATGCTGGAACAAAACTACACTTATCGTCGTTGTGAATTGCTTCCTAGGTGCATCTGTAGAAATTTCTCTTAGTTTTTTAATTTTCTCGTTTCTCTCTCTCTCTCGCTCTGTGTGTGTGTGTGTGTGTGTGTGTGTGTGTGTGTGTGTGTGTGTGTGTGTGGAACAGAGATGTGTTTCTTAAATAAACCAAAACCAAACCGAATCAATTATATTAGTTAAACAAAAAGCGCAACAACGAAACCCGAAACCAAAAATACATTGCCATACTTTTAAAGACAACTTAAGTATATTCTATCTCTATGAATTTTATTCAGCTTAAGAGAAAGTGTCACCAACTTTCTTATATAAAAAAAAATCAGAAGAATCCTAAAAGATAACACCAGCCTGAAACACTTTTGTTATTCTTTGTGCGAATTTTTCGTTTTATCTGCTGACAATGTTGACTGAAATAACAATATTTGATTTGCTTCTTGCTTGGCTTGATTCCTCCTTCAAATATATCTATGAAGAGTTGATTTTTTTTAGGATTTATAATTTTGTATATACAAAGTAATCATGTTTTATCTCTTCTTTTATAGTTATAGGTAAACATCATACATTAACAGATAACTTTACTGTATGCATGAATAAAAATCAGTAATAATTGCTGTTTTTACAGAGTTACTGCAGTATTCCGAATAGTTCCAAAACTTAGAGTGGGTATTGTATATCAAAAGCAGATTAAAATTTTAAAAACATCATTGATTTCCTTGATTGAGTGAGTCGAGTGTTCAGGCATAATACTCGTTCGCCGCACGGCTATGGGTTCGAGTCCCATTCGGGCGAGAGTTTTCTTGCACGGATTTCTCTCGTCTGGTAATGATTGTTTCCTTTAGTTCTTAACAGACGTAATTCAATAATTTCTACAGTTTTCTACATAAGTTTTAAATTAATTCTAGAATTTACTGGTTTTTATATAGTTTCCGACTTTCCCTTGTGAATTACTTTTGGCTCCTACTTCTGCTTCTGTGCTTTTTACTTGAACCTTTTAATGTTTTTCATGTGGCGTGTGTTCGCTGTTTTTTTATGGCATCTCTGTTATATTAAGTGTTCCTTATCAATTTTTATCGAAGTGCGTGCGCTTTTGCTAACTTTGGTTTATGTATCGTCATAAATAGAGAAATGAAGATTCCGCTCGCTTTTCTCCAAACTTAGTGTGTGCATTCAGGAAACAACGTTGTGCTTATCTTTTTATAGCTGCTTTTATTATGCGCATTTATTGCTTTTTACGTGTTACGTGTTGTACATTTTTATTTCAGAAATAAATATAAAACTACTCGCGGCAAGTGAAACTTAATTGCCGTTCATAATTAACATTGGAAAGCTTGAACGATAACTAATGCCACAATTAAATTGGTGCTTTCATTGTGAAAATAGCACTTTTGCACGTGGCTAATGACAAGGTCAACAGCTGCTTTCAATATACCCACTTTAAACGACTCGCAGTATAGTTAGTGTTACTCGGAATAGTTTCGAGTGGTCTATCGAAAGGAAGAAGAAGACTGAACAATGCGAAGTTATAAAAATTAGAGAAGCAAATAAAATTTCTAATTAAGATAAACTTTGCAAGCGTTCTGATCACTCAGCTTGTTGACTACGTATTGACTGCATTTCTTTAGATATGATTTTGTTCATCGATTAAATTCTATGCATTTCTATACAGTGAGCTCGAAGGACCAAAACATTTTATTACCTAATTTGAACAGATTAATGAAAGGTAATGTGATTTCTCAAACACATGCTGAACGAGGTAATATTTAACAAAACAGTAGACCTAGTGACCGAAAAATCATCATGTAGCTTTCAACTGTTTGATATATGTAAACAAGAAGTCAAAAGTTGAGAGACGTGCGGTGCGGTTGCGGTTTTGTTTGAAACGGAATAATTGCCGAAGCGTCGGGTCGAAATTCGTTGCGGGATGACTGCGAATTCGAGATAAACATTGGTAATTCGTTTTGTTTTCGAACAAATGTACGAAAGATTAATGCATCAACGGGCTGGGCTCATTGTCGTTGTTTGTGTATGTATATACAACTTTCAATCGAAATTGGAAATTTTCCTCGAGTGGGATCACAAAAGAAAACTTGTAATATGCATGCGTATAAGACCCTTAATACCCAAAAGTCTCGCCCTAAGTTAACTTCGATAAAGTTTGAAGCCATATTGTTGACTATAATAAAGGTAATTTTAATGCGGACGGTATCGAATTGGAAATTTGCAATAACTAGCGGTTGCCGAGTCCGCAAAGGGGATTTTATCGATATTGAGATTAATGATCCTGCATATTTGTATAGATATTTAATAACTTTATAGTTGAGCTTGAGCATTATAGAAACCAACTTGACAAGTAAAATATGTACTAATATAATAGCCTCATGCCCTCATAATTTTTTTTTAAATATAAATATGTATGAAAACTGCTATATAAAACTGAATATGATTTATTGAGTTTATTATTGGGATAATGAAAGCTAACAATAAAACATTAATACTCATATATAGTTTAAATTAATAAAAACGTACAGTTTCAATCTACATATGCAAAAATGTGATGTTACATAAAGGAAATAATGCGTTGATACACGTTATACGAATATTTCACTTTTTTTTAATGTACGTACCTAAATGTTAATTGCAGTGTTCCATTTGCACATAATGTACCTGCGTCCATATTTTGTGAATGTCCAAAATGAACGACAAGACATATTTCATTTTAGCCCAAAACTAGAATTCGCAGGAAGAGAATACGCAGTGGGTGGACGACAATGCTATAGTACAAAACAATCATAAATCGATAAGAATTTATTTATAAAATTTATTTAAATCTTTTTAAACTAAAAAATTTTAAGTCTAATAAATGAGACATGTTTCGGTCTTGTTGGACTTCATCAGTGTGAAGAAGGGCCGTCGATCGATTTCTTTTTTCGGAAAAAATCCATGTATAGGAAGCTAGGAGACGCCTTTGCCGTAGAAAGGGGCGGACCTAGATCGAACTGCAAAGCCCGCCAAACAACGTATTTCTCAGTAACAATAATTTTCAAAAAGAGCTATACCATTCTTGAAAACAATAGAACGAATTCAAGTTTTAAAAACTTCCAATTTTGATGATTAAGTGCAGTTATAAATTATAGAAGGATATACGCGCATTAGGTCTTAGGCAGTATCTATAGAACAGTAGAATGTAAAAGCAGAAGAGAAGGTTACACAGAGTACAATGGCATGGAAAATCAGAGAGTGAACGAAGACGTTAAAAAGGAATCTATAGAAGTGCCACGGTGGAGAAGAAATTGAAAGGATAGAAAAACGAAAGACAAAAATGTGTAATTTGTTTGGTTTTCGGATGTCACTGGCTCTTTACATTATTTTATTATAATATACTTGCCTCCAATTTTTGTACCCTGGGGCTAGGTCGTTCATGCGCCGCTGAATATTTTAATATTTTACACGAGGGGGAATTTGTATGCCGAATACCGACAACAAGGAAAATGTGATTTTAACACAAAAACAAAAAAGTTTGGCCACCACATAAAACTTATAAATAATATGAATGTTTTACCAAAACATAACCTAATTTTAAGATTATTGTAGTTGTAATGTTATATCCTAAAATTTCTGATGATATATAATCGAAAAATACCTATAGACATTTAAATAGGTCACATTACTTATTTAGTAGACTTTTAAGTTAAAAGTTAAAATTCTAGAGCTAAAGTAAAGAATAATCGATTAAAGTAGGTAGGTTGCATCCAAATATTGAAGTTACTACCATGCTTCGTTATTCTTCGACATCACCACATCTCATCCGTTTGACAGTTGAACTCTTGGGCAGAATCAACACACTAATAACTAAGCCAATCGGATCTTTTTACTCTTCAATCCCAACTTTGACATTTTCAACTTGTTCGATACCCTACATTTGAAACTAAACCATGGCTTACATTTAGATAAAATGTACTACTGAAAATTAATCTAATGACGTTTCTATCGCCAATTTGCGTTTGTACCATATCCATAATAATATGAATTTAGTATTCGTTCTTCATTTCCGCCTGCTTTTGAGGAAAATTTTGAAAATTCCTGAAAATCAAACCGAGCTCATCCAATCATTCGATTCGCGTGCTGAGAAATTGGGATACTAATGTAATCATATAACACATAATCATATGTAATAGATAATTAATGGTGTGAATGTTGAAGTTCTCAATGCTATGCACCAAGTTCAACAATGCCACAATTTATTTTTGTCTTTTCGGTATATTTCTCAATTTTATAGATATAATATCACATAATAATATCATTAATATATTATTACCTAAATCAATATTATTAATTCGGAAGACTACCCCTTGGACTGGGGTGTGATATGTTGAAGTTCTCAGTACTATGCACCGAGTTCAACTATACCACAATTTTATAGATATAAATATCACATAATTATATTCATAATATATAGTTACCTAAATCAATATTATTAACGCGAAAGATTTCCCCTTTGGACAGGGGTGTATTATGTTGAAGTTCTCTATGCTATGCACCGAGTTCAACAATGCCACAGTTTGCTTTTGTTTTCTTTTTAGCTTATTTCTCAGACATATAAATTTATAAAAATCATCCAATTAAATCAAGATTATTAACGCGAAAGACTACCCCTTGGACTGGGATTGTGATATGTTGAAGTTCTCAATGCTATGCACCAAGTTCAGCTATACCACAGTTTTTTGTGTTTATTTGTAAATTTTTAGGTAAAATATCAAATTTACTTATAAATATCACCCAATCTTTTATTTAATAAATGCGCAAGACTATCCCCGTAACTGATGGGGTTGTGATGTGTTGAATTTCTCAATGTTATGCACCAAGTTCAACTATACCTCTGTTTGTTTTTATTTAGTTGATTTTTAAGTAACTATTTTTGTTAATATTTCAGAATGCAGTTTGTTTACTTTGCAATTATTTTGTGTACTTTGAAAGAAACATCACTATTAGAACTGTAATGTGTAATAATGCGTAAAATGTAAAGTATTTACATTTTCCTTACTTTTATTGTAATATGTGTTACAAAAGTACCTTTACCGTTGCAAGTAGGTATATATCTACATTTTTTACAACTTAATGTTTAATGTCTAATAGTAAAAAAGAAAACTATGTCTTTACCAGCTTTTATTATGTAACTGGAAACATGTTTTGATGTTTCTAGATTATAAACCTTGCTTGAAAGTAAAGTATTTTGTATTTGTATAAGCTTAAATAGTTTCAACTTCACTGAAGACTGAAGTTTGGCTTGAAAAATAGCTCTTTCTCATTTTGTGCTTTGTGTTAAGAGACAAACGATTTATTTAGTTTAAACAGTAGTTGTCACAAAGTCTTCCTTCGTACGTAAGTGCGTATAACTAAATTCGTATTATATTTAGTTAGTAAGTACCTGAACAAACATATAAATATTTAACTTAGCACCTTGCCAAAGTCCAAAGTATTCAAACTATTCTTGTTTTTTTTCCCTTTTACATTTCTTTGATTCTTTAATTATGCGTCTAAAATTTGAATATCTAATTTTACGACCATTGATTTAATAAGTTTATACTTAATATTAAAAGTTATTAGCTTAAGACGGCTCATCTTTTATTAATATGAAGATTTTCATCTCTAATAAACACTACGAACCTAGTTGTCTTTCCTGTTTTGTTAATATAGGTAGTTTTTTTTTCCAGTGCCGTAGCTAGGAATTTTTAGAAGGGGGTGCTGAAAATTTTATTACAATAACAAAAAGTTGAATTTTTTTTTAACTAAAATGTTATTAGGTACCTATATGGGGGGAGGGGGGGGGGTGCTGCTGGCGCTTCGCCACTACTGGATTTTTTTCTCTTTCGTTTTTAGATATTTCTGCTGGTTGGTATGTGCTACTTTGATATGTTATTTGTGTTTGTAATGTAACGGATACGTGAATTTCAATGTGTCGTGAAGTAAACATGCGTTCTTGCGGTTGGGCACCTGCTTTCGTCAAAAGTGTACAAACTCATTTAAATAGTCGCATTGAGTTGACAGATTTTCGTGCTCGCTTTACTCTATATTCTATAATACTACTTGTAACTTGTAAGTCGTTTCTTCATCGTTGTTTTTCGTGCCTTTAATTTCAACCCTCTTAAAATTAAAGTTGAAGTAGATGAATATCGTACGCCTAATTAGCCACATATGTAGCATCTTTTTTATTGCTGCGGCTGGTGTCCTTCGTTTCGTTTTTTCGCTTGTTTAGCTTTAGCTTATGAGTTTTGTGACTGTAATTGTTTTTAGTGTGAATGTCGACGGACGAATGAATGTGTGGGGTTGGTTGCATGTAATTCAATACACGTGTAATTTTTCACAGAAATTAAAGCACATTTTGTATATCGTATATATGTATACATATATTTGAAAATGAAATGATAAATTGCTTCCAAACATGTCATAAGTTTTCGTTCTAGCACTCTAGTTTTAATAGATCCGTTCTCTAACACTTTCCACTTTTTGGTCGTGCATAGTAAATATTTACAAAAGAAAAAGATTTTTCTTGTTTTTTTGTGTGAGTGTATTTATTTTAATAAATTTATGTAATAAATTCACATCAGAAAAATCGAATTTGAATACCTATACCTACATAAAGAGAAAGACACATAAAAATGATTGCTATAATAATGACTAAAAATAAAAATATATTGTGACAGGTGTACAGATTTGAAATCCGACTTTAGTTCGTTATAGATAGAGAATTCAAAATTGACAGGTGGGACACTTAGCATTATTGGCAAATATTCTTACAGAACAGAGAAGATAATTCATGTCAACATTTTTACTTTCCGACTTACCGAAGGTATAGTAAGAAAGATCCGGTTTCGACGGATCTCCACGAATTTCGCTTCCATGAGTTCGAAAAAGTACTTTTTGGTGTGATATATATGTGTTATCAAAATTGCAGGCAAAGCATGCAACGTGTAAGATGAAATTGACAATATTCATATGAAAGTTATGGTTATGGACGTTAAATGTCATCGAAATTAAAAATTCTCACTGCACAACTTTTAAATTTTATTTTGAATATGAAATAAATCGGTGCTTAAAATTCACTCCGCAGAACTTTCTGACCATATAAACTATGATTTCGAAGAAATCATAGTAGTAGGTAATTTTAATAATCGGATAGTGGAAATTGCACAGAAATTTAGTGATATCAAAACATAGTCAATCCCATTTCCACTTTCCGATGAAAACTACCGTTACGATCGACGAGCTCTACTAGATACGGTCGGTGCGAATTTAACGCACCGATTTTTTTAATTATTACCTCAATCAGAAAAAATGTACATGGGTTCTTTACTGCGTTACACGTTTATTTACTTCCTTTGCGTTTAGATTATCATCTAATCAGCTGATAAATTTGATCGATGAATATTAAAATTGACATTGGAGATTGTAGTTTGTCGTGTGGCTCAGTCATAGAGTTGTAATATTCCTAGAGGGAAGGTATTGACACAAATGCGGTCCGCCATATTGATTCGCATCATAACAAACTAAAACCCTAAAATGTAGACTACCCAAAGTACACTCGAGACTATTTCTTCTCGATTCTATTTTAAATTTCGTGCCTTTTCGTACCAGTATGGCGATTTGCTGTAATCCCCTTCGACTTTATGTTCTCTCTCTCTATAGACTTCTATCACTATGGGCTCAGTAGAGCATTGTGAATAAAAATATGTTGGTCAAAAAGTTTGAGAAAGCGCGAGCAATAAAATTTACATTTACACAAATATTCATTCACAATTTACATCATGGAATTTACTTAATGTATAAATTAGACTAGGACCGTATTATCAAATTTCTGATAATTTCTTATTATTCGTACTTATTTCCCATTTTTTTTTTAAAGCTCCGTCTCTGATCTAGTGACATAAACTATAAATTATATTCGATGCAAACCGAAAACGAATTCGTAATTTTTATGGCGTTTTAAGATGAGTTGTTAACCTAAATCTAAGTGAATCACCAACTATATTATACCTACATCTTTTTTCTCCAATTGGATTCAATTCGTTGATAGCATTGGATTTCATACTTCTCTCAAAAAATGTGAATGTTCAAATCCGAACGAAATAATAGTAAAAGTTATCGCGTTTGTGTTTCTAGGTATAATCTAATTCGATTTCTTTGACTATCTTTTTGGTGATTCTTAAATCTTAAAGTATGAAGTTTACTAACTAGTTTTTCATCGTTTCCATCGAAAATACACCTGTTTATATCAGTTTTATATTCCATTAAATGTTTTGACAAGCTGCTATTAATTTAAGTACTTTGTACTTTGAGGTTTTTTAGATTAGACGTTTTTATTAGTGATTCGAATTTAATATTACACTTTTACAGTCGTTTTATTTTAATTTGAAATGGAAAACGTTGTCCGATGTTGATGTCCGCACGTGTTTTTCTATAATTCGTATATTCAGTGTTCTGAAATATCGGATGCCAAACTTATTTTTGTTTGTTGAATCATTCTCTAGGATAGAACTCGTGTTAACAGCAGGATTAGGTTGATTGACCTTTCTCATATCTAATGGGAAATCCCGCAATTGCAAGTTCAAATATTTCTCTAATTTGTTGACAATATGCTTGGAACTCAATTGTACATACATATACATAAAACAATGGTCCTTGTCGTGCTGAGCTTGATGGTATAGTTCTTGAGCCGATGACCTTACAACTGTGTCAGTCAGCATAGTCTTAATTAAAAAATATTTATAAGAATAACACAACCAAACATGCAAGTCTGGTCGAGTATTGAAAGTAATTGTCTGTTTTTCCTTGAAATTATGAGCTAAAACGATATATGTATACCATGTACCGGTATGAATGGGAGATTGAATGGTTCTTATCGCGTTTTTTGATTCTTTGAATTAAAATAAATCTTTTATAGTATCTTGATTTTTTTTATATACTTTGTAGCTATCTCAAGACAAGAGAAAGCATGAATGGTCCGGACCGTCTAGTCGGTCGTTCTTAGGTTATAAAATTCAACATTTTGTTTTACTTCATTTGTGTTAGTGCACTATCTATTACGTGGATCGCTGGTTAGTGCGGTAACCTGTTGAAATCAATCATTCTCGAGCAGGACCTAATTAAAAGCGAGGTGTTAGTGAGAGAAAATCGAATACACGTTCAACTATGGTCCATAACGCTGCACTAACTAACACATAGCACCCAGAATTCTGTAAACGTAACTGTTATATTGCATGTAGCATGTATGTGCATTTACGATTTTCTGTGTGGGTGTTTAGAGCTATGGCTGATGGTTTGTTGTGAACGAAGTGGGGGTCAACAGTGTTCAGCTTGAACAGGAAGTGGTAGTGCGGGGGTGCTGTAAATCAGGGTGAGGTGTGCGAAGCTAATTGGGTCCCGTCTGGGTCTGGCGCCATGGCACTCCCATGAGTCCAAGTCCACCAGGTCCATGCCATACACATACGAATGACGAAATAAACGAATATACTGCGCCATGGCAGCGCAGCAACCAAAAACAAACTCGTCAACCCGAACCAAACTATAGCACACTCCATTTATATCTGACAACATGGACACATACAAAGTCTATCAAGCTTTTGACACATTTACATTCGAGGTGATGCGCGCCTCGCATTGATTCATGTTTGTAACAAAAAACACATACGCGTCGCAGTTGGAGATTGTTGTTTTCTTTTCGCTTATAAAATGCCATCGTCACTCAACTCAGCATCGTTGTTAAGTATTTATTTTATGCATTTTCATTCATTCATTCATTCATACTCTGATAGGTTGAGATAATCCAATAAGTATGCAAGTTACAATATTTTCTAATCGAAATTTTGTTCAGGTGACTCAGGTGACTGTTTATTCTCATTGCTGTATCAAAATAAAGTTTGTTAAGTATTATTTATTAATGCCCCGAAGTAATATTAACAAATACTTATTTTATTAAATATATACACAGTAGTTGGGCCTGTCAGTTTGTAAAGCAAATTAGAGCAATTCCGGATGATGAACGAGCTCCGTCCTCATCAATAACACACATTAAGAATCACATCATATGTGATTTACATGCAGTGGTATATACATGTACAATCGGACGTATTAGTATTGTCCACCCGTTCAGACCGTTTCCATTTACTTAATACTGTAATTTTATATATGATATTGGACAATACTAATGCGTCCGATAGTACCTATATAAACGTACACTTTTTTCCACTTCCCAAGTCACAAAGTCTTATTTTAAATTAGCATAACCTTCTGATTCATTTAGGGGGTGGATTTGTCTTCTTGCCTTCTATACATACGCATTATAGGGTAGTATTTCTTACCATTCATAGTCTCCATACCACTCTTCTCAGTGCAGCTCGTAAATTATCAATTATCTGGCGCCACTTTAGACATGTGTCACTGGGTTTGTGGGCATAATACCCTCATCTCAACATCTTATGACTATCGATGACTGATCGAGTTTCAAGTCCAATATCTATTCCCAAGAAAACAGAAAACTAATTAATATCCTAATAATATATCGGATTTTTTGTAAGTATTTTATTGAACGTCACTGTCTGTGTTAAAAGTTAAAATTCAAATGAGTCAGGAATCAAACATAAAAGTATTATTAACTTAACTCAAGAGTCAAGAGACGGAAAAGATATAGCAATGAAAGTATTATAAATATTAGGGATGCAATAAGTGATTTTGTTAATCCTCACTTACAAGATATTTCCTGTTGTATGTTTTCGTTTAGAGCGATGGTGTGTATAAGCTATGTTGATGTTTTGGTTGAGTTTTATGATTTATAGAGGTTTCAGTTGTTGCATCGAAGGAAATCTTTTAACATCCTGTTTTGTCAAAAGTCTCACTTTAAATGTTCAAATGTTATTTCGTTGTACTTTTACATTGTACAAATATGCTCGACGTAGACAATAAGTGTAGTGATTCGTGTTAATAAAATTGTATAATATAATCCTCATCGTGTTCAACATCACTTCGATGAAACAATGTTTTCAAATTTGTATACCTGCTTTATTGGGAATTTGTTCAGTTTGTGTTATTAATATAAGAGTCGGCTTTAATGGGTTTATACAAAAATGTTTTTTTGTTAAAATGATATTTCGTTTGGTTTAAGATAAATCCATCTCTGAACATTTGTAAATGTTGGCTGGTGTGCGCGCGTGAATTGTTTTCATATCTTTGGGTGACACAAAACACACGCGTTCGCAGCTGCTAGACTTATTTCAGTGTGCCACTTTGTCACTGACACTTCTTTAAGATAGTACGCTGTTTTTCGATAGCCGGATTTATTTAGAGTCAACTTGAAATAAGGTGTCGACTTGTTACTTACATATGTTTGTTTGTGCACGTATTTAAAACGATAAACTCGATCCTGATTGATTTACTCCTTCTTGACGACCTTACCGATTTACGTTCGTTCTATTTATACACTGACCATATCTGTACGAATGAAGAACCCACACTACACACCACACACGGAAAAATAAAAATCGATTTTGGATGCATCGGCAGACACCCCAACTTGGTTAATGGCTCCCCAAAGTCCTTTCGTAGCAGATTTAGGTATTATCCCAAAACATGTCAAAATTTCATTCAATAATGAGTAATGACGAATAATGGGTATATTAATGTCATAGTTTTATGGACATATTTTCCGTTCCCTGCATTAAATTAATTTAAATTATAATTGCTAAGTAGGAACTTGAAATGTTAGCGATTTTTTTATCGTAATTAAATTTTTACTACAGTTTTAATTTATAATATACTCAATCAAAAATTTCGATGAAGGCTATAAATTATTTGAATGTTAAACAACGTTTTGATGTATGCGAGCTTTCGTAATAGCTATTAATGCGTGCTCATGGAAAATTAACGTCGACAAAAAACAATAATTACTTCTGATTGGAATAGGTAACTATAAATATTCAAGTTGAAGCTAGTAGCTTTTATTAAAGAAAATTGCTGATACATGTGAGTTTGCGTCGGACACGGCAAGAAGACGAAATTACTAACATTATGTTTTATATAAGTAGATACTTTAATAAATTACATAACAGAAAATTAATTCACACGATCCATCGATCGATCGTCGATGATCGCGTCGTCCAAAAACTACGTGAGTTACTGTTGAATTGCTTCGGTGCGGAGTCATGGAACCAAAACCAACCACAACCAACCAGTCAACCGCAGTGCGTCGAGCCGTCGAGGATGCGATGCAACGAAACGAAATAGTTGAGATAAACCAAACAACCATGCAAATCGAATTCGGGGTCGGGCCGTGTGTATTTCATCCATTGTTCCTTTACCGTAGCACACACGGTATTAATTTTGATCCACATTTACTTCGATTATATGCGACCACAGCTTCCGCCGCTCTGCCTTGTAATCAATGCAAATCGAACGATTATTGGTAATCAATGAACCGATAATAAACGGTCATCCACTCCTAGCGCAATTAGGTTGTAGCAGCCTAAGTTAGAAGCTTTATTTAATCCAAAATCGTATAGTTTACCTAATAAGAGTATTCAATTTTTGCACGAGATGAAGTCGAATTCAGCATAGGCCACTTGGCATTCCACTATTGATTGCCATAGTGGACTTTAACAAAAATCAATGTTATTTAAATTGTGTGCGGGAAAGTTATACCTACTTTTCAATATTGTTTGGTTGGTTTGTTACTAATGACTTTTGATTATGAAAATTTTTATAAAATATTTTGGCACAACACTGCCGCCACAGATATTGACATGCGTCATATTGTATATATTTGCCAAGCGGTTTTTTTTACCAAATTACTAAGCTAAGTGTGCCATATGTGTGCCACTGTTGATAGCCATGGTGGACTTAACCTAAATCAATGTTATTTAAATGGAGTGCGGGAAAGTTATACTTTTCAATGTTGTTTGTTTTGGTTTTTCTTATTACTCGGCCACATTTTTCCAGCTGAAAATTAAGAAAATGTTTATAAAATGTTTTTGACTAAACACTGCCAGAGATATTGACATGCGTCATATATATTTGCCAAGCGGTTTTGCTGAAAAAACACTCAAGGTCGATGCGCTTGACCGTTTTTTTTAAACCAAATTACTGAGCTAAGTGTGCCATATGTCAACGTGCATGTCAAATACATGGGCCGCTTGGCATTCCACTGTTGATAGCCATAGTGGACTTAACCAAAATCAATGTTATTTAAATGGAGTGCGGGAAAGTTACTTACCAATATTGTTTACTTGGTTTATTGTTACTATCGTTATGACTTTTCCTGCATTACTCGGCCACATTTTTCCATTCGAAAATTACGAAAATGTTTATTAAACGATTACATATTTTTGATATGTATTTGCCAAACGGTTTTGCTGAAAAAAAACTAAATGT
>JARJEB010012584.1:0-12084 GCA_030264535.1 Liometoxenus newtonarum | reverse complement strand
TATATATATAATAAATAGGTACCTGCAATTCGACCCTTTATTCACAGTTTCCAGGAATTCCATAAATATAACTTATTATGAAAGTTTTAATTATTTCCATATTACAGTAGCTCCTCTCTGCTTGCTCTCTATTTATCTATTGATTTCATCTACTCCGATTTGCAATGTTTGGAATTAATTAATAAATTAAAACCTTAAAAATTGCCATTTCAGAAACATTAATTAAATTTATTTACGTCCTTTAGATGCCGTCCTCACTCTCCCGCAGTGCAGCCACCTGCTCATGGCTGCCACCACGGATTTTAAAAATTCCCGTTATTCTGTGGCACCTTGTAGATGTCTATTTTACCCTGCTTTCCTAAAACGTCTATCTGTGCTTTTGGCGTGGATTCTACGTTGGAATATGATATATATTGGAAAGGCTAATTGTGTTTTATATATAAAACAGCAGTTATCGAGCTTATTTGTTGATAACCAAGACGAAATTGTTCGTCGTTGTTTCGAAATGTTAAATGGCACAAATGCAACGGCATCCGGTTTTATCACTGGGTAATATTTCTTCATGTGATATTGTAAATTATATCAACCGAAAGTCGAGACGACTATCCTGGTCCCGTGGCAGATTTACAGCTATAAACGTAATACGTCTAGGTTTGTTTAGGTCTAACGGTATGTAAGTACATGGCACTCTATAACGTCAGGAAGCAATAGCTGGAGTACTAGGGACAGTAAAGTGTCTTCTTTGTCTAGTAAAAACGTAGACGAAGTTGGCCTCTTCGCGTTCGCGTTATTTATTAGATCTTTTTACTTGTCGTTTTAGCGAATGGGGTTCATCCGAGCAATTTCAACATCTTAACTTGTAGCAACAGAAAACTAGCTGCGGAGAATGGAGATTTTAATCGTTTTATCTATACATCAGAGCGAAGTAGCCAACTAGTCTATTTTGTCGCAATTTTTTACGTATATCTACATGTATCTAATATACCGAAATTTCAAACATGCCGGCGTATAGAGAAAAAATACTTTTTTCGTGTTCTTACTATCTGTTTTTTATTTAGAAGTGTATAGTATAGTATAGATAGATAGTATAGATACAACAATTTTCTTAAAAAAAATTTCAAATACGTTCTGGGACGTGTTGTTTTCCTTGTCTACGTGTCTATCTCCGTTTAAAACTGAAGGGGATGAATAATGGTGAATTGTCAACGTTAAATCTTTATTAGATCACGTAACAACAATGAATTTAATACATCGTCCTCATATCTCACCCTCCATACATTCACTTCGAGTACGTTTACACATGACTTATGGGAAAACTACAAGTTTACTAACTACCTAGGCGAGTGAATAATGGTGTCGTTCGAGAGAGATCGAGTAAATTGAAAGACAACTCCTAAAAACAAGAACGAACGCAACGAAGACTGGCAACGAATAGCATATTCTATGAAGGTTGTGAAACACTTTCATCTCCTTCGGGAGAAGAGCTTTTGATGTTTCGTCACTTTGCGTATAGCACTACATTTATACTTGACGTTGTTATGATGAGGTACTGGCTACTGATATGTTGAAAAGTAGCAACAAACTTTCCGTTTGTGCAAACACAGGCATGTAAAAGGGAATGTGAGAGCATAACTCAAACGTAACTGTGAAGCAGAAACATTATATAGATAGGGGAAGTTTAACATAAGATGGTAATGATATAAATTAGTAAACTTGACGCGTCGAGGATTTACTATAGACTGTGACAGGTGTTACATAGATTTAATGTCAGATTTATCGAGTAACTTTGTTAATGTGGTTTTGCTCTGTACATATATTGGCAAAAGTTTGATCGAGCGAATATAAGCCATCTCTTGCAATATATGAAGTATGCATGGACTGTTATAGATATTTGAATATATTTGAAATAGTTCTGTATCATGATCCTTGTCATTATATTATCCAGTCAATATATGTTTAAATTTTATATTTAAAAGTTAAAATAATTTTAGATAAATTAAAAGTAAATCTACAAAGTTGTAAATTGAATGTACATACATACACAATTGCTCAGGTAAAACAAGCTTTTAGTTCATTCCCCCCATGGGTATACGAATATCGATATAACCGTCATTAAGATAGGTCAATTAAAGTCATATTACAGCTACGTACCAAAAAAAACAAAAAATTAGTCACTTAATATGTGCCTAAGTGCATGTCCACAATATCTGTCTACATCTACAATGAAATGATATTTCAATTAAATATTTTAAATATTTTATGGAGATGAGGGTATCGTATTGATAAATTTACAGCTTTTTAGTTTCGAATTTTACAAATTCTCTAGAAAATCATTCGTTTCCCTTCTTGTGAATTTCGAGTTTTCTTGTTCCTTGGACGTGTCTAGCTTGAATGTGTCTGCATAAATAAGATAGCATCATTTATCAAATTTAAGCTTGCTCTATAACCCCAATGGCTCACAATGTCAATTATATCAATGATTTCGTGTTCGAAAGCAGTCATAAACTTGATATGTGCTACTTCTTCATCTAACCACGTATCGTTGAGTATCAATGGCTATAAATCTATAATTAATTGAAACCTCCGTAATGCTATAATGCCAATATTTGGAATATTCTCGATAATAATTCAACTGCTAGCTAGTTGTAATTAAATACCATATATTTTCTATTAAAAAAAAGAAATATACTGGTGAAACGAATCATGAATGTCAAGTTAAAACGAAGAAGAAAACGAAACAAACAAAACAGTTTGGACCTCATAGTTCTGATACATACATGGCATGGATGGCTACGTTTTTGTATTTCGCCAAGAAGGCGAAATAAAGGTGGATGGGAAATGGGAAGTTAGTTTTACGGACTGCGTGTTAGATTCCGGCTGTGGAATGAGGACTAAGTTGAATGTAGCTCGGTTGCTTGGCTCCGGGCCAGCAAGCGTGTTCATCCAGGATTCCCGGTCAACTTCAGCTTTCTCTTTATTAGCTATCATGAAAACCATGCGTATTTATCCAGATGGGAGACAGCTTTCAGATATTATAGTGCTTTAAATTCACACAAAAAATAAGCTTATATTTTGCTAGTTTCCTGCTATATTTTTGAGATTTTTAGAAAACATTTGAGTGTTTTTATTGTTCTTATCCCGTTTATAAATGTGTGCATTATTCTACACAGTATACCTTATAGTGAGATTGATTCATTTGTGTTAATGACTTTTCTATCTGTGCCAATCTCAATTTTCATATCTATTCTCGCCAAATATTTATTTCGGGACTTGTGGCGCTCACGAGTCCAATGCAAAGGGAGTACTTTTCGTTATACATATAGCATAACCCGGAGTCGTACGTGCACCAAATCTCAAATCGTCCACTTTATTAGTTTACACACATCTGAAGCATTGTCTTTACATAGGCTAGCTAGTATGAGTGCTGTCTCTTGCCCACCTAACAAAGTTAAGTGAGATGTGGTGGTACGTGCGACAAATACGTAGTGACCCTTTGTTAATAACTATGGCAATAGAATGTGCCCCATTCCCCTCAGTTACCTCCTGTTCTGCTGCCCTTCACGCATTTTCAAACCACACTTGGACCGGTCCATTTAAACACCAGATTCATTTCTCTGACGTATACAAACCGCAAATCCCCTGTTCCTGTCGTATTTTGATATAGTATTATTAAATTTAAATTTCGGCATGTCCAAAAACTTATTCACAAACAAGCTAATCCAATTATTAATTTCAGCGCCGCCCGCGTCGGTTGAAATAACAGACCATCCACCGAACTCGAAACTGGAGATCAAAGAAAATCAGGAGTTACATTTGGAATGTAGGGCTAGAAATGCAAAACCGGCGGCCAAAATCGTCTGGTACAGGGAGAAAATCGAGCTGAATATTCGTACGTATTTTAAGAGTCAATTCCTACGTGTGGAACAATTCTCAACGAATTGAACGGAAAATCAAACGTGAATTTTGTTTCAGCCAATCGTGAAGATCAGACTATCGAAGTGTCGAGCAACAGCAATCATCGTAAAATTACTCGCTATGACACACACTCGCGCATTTCGATAAAACCGACCGCCGAGGACGACCTCGCTAAGTACACCTGCGAGGCGAAACACGAGGCCCTTTCGTCTGATATGCGAACATCTGTGGAGCTCAGTGTTTTATGTATGTATACTGTTCTTTCCCTACTTTATTTTTCTCATGTACTGTACTATTGCATACTATTGTTGTCGTCTTCTTATGGTCGTACCGTCGTACGTCGTGCCATATTTTCTACTACATGAAATAAATTGCAGATCCTCCGGGACATCCTTACATTGAAGGCTACACGGAAGGCGAAACGATACGCCGGGGACAGACTGTTGAATTAATATGTAGAAGTCGAGGCGGAAATCCACCTGCTCAATTAATTTGGTATAAGAATGGAGAACAAATAAGGATGGCCTACAGAACATCTGGCAGGATCTCTGAGAACGTGTATACTTTCACGGCAGATGCGAGCGATAATAAAGCACGGTATAAGTGCGAGGCCAGCAACGTCATGTCCAAAGCATCATTAAAAGCCGAAATCGACATGAGCGTTTTATGTAAGTCTGTTCATCATACAATGCAAGGAATTCAGAATGTGGTCTCCAAATATTGTCATTTCGGCGTATTGGGCATATTATTGTTATATATTTTCTAAAGGGTATCTAATGAGAAGTGTTTGTGCGTTTGTTTTTAGTCTCACCTGCACATGTAACTATCTCTGGACCTACTGAAGCACGTGTCGGTGACCCCGTCCCATTGACTTGCACCACTGCCAACAGCAATCCACCTGCCGATATCAAATGGATGGTGTCCGGACGACAGGTAAAGAATGCCACATCTCGGACAGTCGTTTCCCCAGCCGGAGGATGGATCACGACCTCAAATATCACAGCTGTCGTCGAGCCAAACCGACGTAGTTTGGTTGTCATTTGTCATGGCCTTAACATGCAATTAACGGAGAATGTCGTGTCAACGCACACCATTAATGTTTTATGTAAGAAATTATAGTTATTGACATATTCCTTCTCCTCGTTTATTATTAAAACAAAACAAAAACAAAAACTGTTTAGATCCTCCAAGTCAGCCCTTCATACACGGCTATACACAGGGTCAGCCGATCTCCGCTGGAACACTGCAAAAAATCTCTTGCACATCATCCGGCGGTAATCCACTGGCGACATTGACCTGGTACAAGAACGACAAGAAAATCCATTCGACTTTAAAAACTACTGACAAATCTGTAACTGCTGAGATAACTATCCTTACGAACGTAACAGACAACGAAGCAAGATACCGCTGCGAGGCGGCCAATTCAGCCACTGAGATTCCATTATTTGAGACCGTAACTATGAGTGTCCATTGTAAGTGTGTCAATTATCTTTATATCTACGGGACATTACTCTAGCCCTTTACTAGCTTCTATGCACGTATTGGTGCATCGCCTCGTTCTGCGTTTGTAGAAATGCGTCCAAACTAGATTTTAATTTTCCAGTCGCGCCCGAGACTGTTAAAATTAGAAAGGATCCTATTGAGTTGAAGCCAGGCGAGGAAGCGACGCTGACGTGCGATTCCAGCTCCAGTAATCCCCCAGCAAAATTATCTTGGTGGCGCGAAGGCATTCCAGTACAGGGATTGAATAACGTTAGCAAGGCTGGCCTACACGGAGGAAAGGTGTCTAGCTTAGAGTTGAAACTGAATATCACCGAACAAATGAACGGCATTATCTACACTTGCCAAGCTATGAATGAAGCCCTCCAACGTTCCGTGCACGATGCCATTACACTCCAAGTTTTATGTAAGTTTATTTCCGATTTTATACACCTAATCCAACACGGTTTTACTATCAATATCGCATGATGAACTTTATTTCTTTCCTACAGATAAGCCAATGTTTGATAAAGAGAACGAAAAGAGTGTTACCGGCGTTGAGGGTGAACTGCTAATAATTTCCCTAAAGGCCGAAGGAAATCCTCAAAACATTCAATATACGTGGACGAAAGATGGTTTGCCAATTATTCAATCTTCGAGCAGTACAGGAATGGAGCGTATAATATCTGACAGTGGTTCACTCAACATCACCAAGCTTAGTCGAAACGACGCCGGGATATATTCCTGCGAAGCCATTAATTCGCAAGGCAGCACTATGACGACCGTTAATGTTTCTGTGGAATGTAAGTGAAACTAATTAACTTTTTATCTCTTCCGTTGACAGAAAGTTGAATGAAATTTGTTAAAATTTCAAATTGTACGCAAACATAATTTTGTCCACCGTCTTCTAGTTGCCGCTACTATCGTTGCAACAAGTGAGAATGTAATTGTTAGTCAAAAGGAAGATGCGACTCTTTCATGCACCGCCACCGGCAATCCTTTGAGCGACGAGTCCATTACATGGAAACGAGATGATTTCCCTGACTTTATGGCTCGAACTTCGACAATGTATGATAAAAATGGCACATCATATCTAAGAATTAGCTCGGTCAGCAGAGACGATCTCGGCAAGTTTAAATGCATAGTGAACAACGGAATTGGCAATAGTACTTCAAAAGATGTTCTACTGATCGTAAAACGTAATGTTGTACAGTTTACGATGATCTACAATTTTTAGTAACCATTTTCTTTTTCATACATTATACAGACAAACCTGAAATGGATAAATCGCCGATACTAATGAAGTTTGCAAGTGACGCTGGTGAAACTGCCAAGATCACTTGTCGAAGCTCAGCCTCGCCGTTGGCAAAATTCACATGGGCACGTTCTGGTTCCCCAATCAATGCCAACACCACTGGAAAATATTTCTCCACCTATAAGCAAATTGATGTACTTGTATCAGAGTCAACCTTGATCATAACACACGTTTCGTCCTCTGATTACGGTAACTACGAATGTGTCGCCAGGAACGACTTAGGTTTTGCCACCAACTCACCCCGTCTTGAAGTCACCTCTGCGCCCGATACACCAACTTTATTACAAGTCATCAACGTTACTCACGAGAGCGTAACACTGCAATGGACTCCTGGTTTTGATGGCGGCATGAAAGCTGGCTACCGGATCAGGTATCGAGAAATCAATGATGTTGCCTACAAATACGAAGACGTATTACCTCATAACGTCAGTCAATACACCGTCAAGGGATTGGAACTGAATACCGGTTACGTATTTTCCATTATGGCTGTGAACAAACTTGGAAATAGTAAATATATGCCAGATATTACCAGCGCGAAAACTTCAAGTAAGTTTGAACAAACAAATAAGTATGAAATATCATTGGTTAAAAAATTCAAATCATATTCGTTTTTTTCAATTGTAACTAGTACCTACTAACGCAAAGTTTTTGTACTTACTAACTATTAAATATTCATATAGATAAAGTACCTCCTTCATATCATTCCCCCAGTTTGGATGAAAAGAACTTGAAAAACTTTCCTGGCTTTTTAATTATTGCTGGAACGGTTGTGGGAACGCTTATAATATTGATGAATGTGCTACTGATTGGTTGCTGCGTTCACCGCAGAACGAAAAAGAGACTCACAGGTAATTTTTTGTTGTTGTGTGTTCCAGTTTTTAGTGATCATGTCGAAAAAGTGATTCCGGAAGATTTACTAGACAAACAAGATTTACCTCGGCTTGTTATTATCAGTGTTTCAATTATTGGAGTTATTTTGCTTCTGATCAATATTGGTTTAGTTGCTTGTTGTGTTTTTAAGAAACGGACAAAACGTATTAGAGGTGTGTTATGTTTTAGTTTTTTTTTTTTACTTAATCATTATTTGTGTAGTAACTGAAAATATTGCGATTTTTACATCTTTTCTTTTTGATTTTAATGTTCTTCTTAATGTTCATTCCATTAATATAGATCAAGGTAACCAAAGCAGCAAATCGGCAACAATAGAAATGTATGCGCCAAGTAGTTACAACGATACAGTAACCGGCGAAACATTATCTTCCGTCAGCGAAAAGAGCGAGACTTACAGTAACGAAGGCAGCAACAACGAATACGTGGTAATATCGAAACTTCTAATCTCCCATTCATTGTCATTCATTGTCTCTCCAATCTCAGTGGAATATATTAAATTAAACGTTCCTCTCATCTCTACTTTGCAGGACGAAGGTAGAAAGCAGGCAGCGAGCACTTATCTCATGGACCAACAGGATTATCAGTCGTATCCTGTTTGTCCAGGATATGAAATGCAAATTCAACCGAACATGGCGCACAAGACTCACACATTACCCCATCCACATCACCACCACCAACACCAACATCACATCGACCGAAACCGCGCTCGCGATGATCAAATCCTAGGCTATCACGGCAACATGTCAGGTAATTAGATCATCTTTCGGGTGCGATTATGGCGATTAACTCCAGCATGTACAGTAACCGTTTGCATTGTTTATCTATTTATAGCAAAATCGTCATATGTGAGTGCTCCATCTCCAGCACCACCAGCCGACGGTTCTTACTTCAATATGTCCGACCGATACTTATCATACCCTCCACCATTGGATTTTCAGAATCCGCCACCAATTCCGGCGCATCCCCATCTCAGCCACATGCCGCCGGTGACGCCGCCACTTCCCCTAAATGGATCACTTTTGCGCCATCAGCATTCAGCAGTCCCACCGCCGGATGTGCTCCATAACACCAATCAGAATCCACAGATACTTCAAGCACAAACGCTCAATCAGAAACGTGAAATGAGCAGCTTTGGTAATGGATACAGTGTTAATGAACAAGAAGGACATCTTGTATGAAATAAGGGGGAAATTTTGTACATCTTGTAAAAATCGTGAATGTGTTCTTTATTTCTTTTAACGATACTCAAAAAAGTGAATTCAAGTCTGATGTTATTAATTAATAATACAAATAGATTTCTTAGTTGGACTAGCAAGTGTAGTGTCAGTGGAGCCGAAGATGAGTTAAAATTTGAATAGCTACAACAATAATCAGGAAAATGCCAACCGATAAACAATATTTAAGACAGTTATTAACTAAAAAGCAGTTATAGTGGCGACATAATCAAGGCTGATAAGTAATAATGTTATTAATTTGCCTTTACAATATTAAATAATATGTAATAATTACAATTTGTAAATGTCCGTGCTGATTATTGAATTTTGCTCAAATACCAAGCCAAATCATAAACGCTACTTTTTGATGTTAAAAAAACGAAATACATTTTCATATACTGAAAAAACTAGTTGTAGTTAAGACATTCCAAAATGCAGATCATCAAAATGTTAAATATAAATAATAGAATAATGCAAACCACGTGTATATTTTCCATTATTCACGATGAATTAATAATTAATAATTAGGTGGTTTCAAAAAAGAAGAATACTAATTAATCATTTGATATTTAAACAATGTGATGATTGTACATAAAAGTTTATACTAGATGTCTTACATTAGGCTAATCAATTTTATTTTTATTTTATTTATGTAAGAATTTGGTCTATTTTAAGATTTTGCGTTTAGATTTCACGTTTTTTGTTTGTTTTTTGTTCGCATTCTTTTCAAGTTGTTTTATATTCATATTCTTTGTTAATTTAAAATTAATTACTACTAGTCCAAACAATCAACCAAAGCTAAAATTTCTTAATGTATGTTGCAAGTTTTTGCATCAATACATTTTTGTGTTTTATTTTCGGTTCATATTTTTTCCAATTTTAGTTGTATAACTTTTAAGTTGTGTGAAATACTAGAAATTTGTGGAACACTTGTAATTATCTGCAGAGGAAAAACTTCAATCTGGCGCTATTACAAATGTGTCCTTTTATTTTATGCATTTATTATCCCCATTTTCGTTACGGACAAATAGGGTATAATGAGTGTGTCGATAAGATTAATAACAAAAATAACAAATTGGTATATCTAGTTAATCCAATATTTAAATAAATACGTAGGTAATTATTAACCTCGCCAAAAAGTAAAGTATATTAAATCATAACATTAAATAGCAAACAAATAAAATTGTTATTAAAATAACAAATAAGTGAATGAGGTCATGTCTAATTATTAATTCAACAATATGAAAAATTAATACAAATTACTGCAAACATAGCATGTTAATACAATCAATCTACATGTAGTCGTAGTAGTTTAATTCCCAAAAAAATAAATTAATTAACTATAATGACATATTTATTTCAAGTCGTAATTATAAATATTAAGAGCTTAACATTTTAATTGTAAATATTGTACAACTTTATGAAACAATGACAATTAATTATTATTATTATTATTGAAACTCATACCTTCCAGTTTTTGCATTATAAAAATAAAAATTTTTAGATGTTTGAGAGAGAAGTGCCTTTTTATAATATAATTCACACAATCTGCCATGTGTAATGAAATGTATTCAAATTTAACTGATTCGTTTGGAATTTCAGTAATGTACTTATGAATTTTTGTAAAAAGACCGAAATTACGGTTTTTTTAAGGTTTTCATAAATAAATGTGAAAAACTGATAATCTAAGTCTAGCTGTGCTGACATTACCTACCAAGGTTTTAAATAACACAATTCGTAATTTGAATTTTATGATAACTTTTACGTAATAATTATTCTCCATTGTTAACTATAACAAAATTATGAACAAAATAAGAAAAATTAAAAAAAATATAAAGCAAGGATTGAGTGCTCATTGTATTTAATAAAATACTGTTAAATTGTCCAGTCAATAAGATATAACAAAACACTGAATGTCTGTTCATCTCATACTGTATATTGTTAAAATAAAACTATTACTCATAATATAAATCAAATATTTGCAAATTTATTTCTATAAGACTGTTTTGTCCATTGTTATCATTTATCTCAAATCAAATTTTTCTGCACCTGTTGAAAGTTAACTATTCTGCAAATAACTGCTTGTAACCTCCATAAAGAAGAGTGCGTGATAAAAATGCATGCATGCAATTTATGAATTTATTAAGTTATCTACAGAAACACGATCTTACTTTCAGATGAAGAATGTAGTAGAAGCACGTGGAGAACAAATGAGGATTAAATTAACAATGGGAGGAATGTTAGTTTCATTGAGTTAGTTTGGTTTTAAACCAGTGATGGTATCCCGATTTGTAGCTGTGCAAATAAACGATTTGTTAAATCAAACGCATACACCGTGAGCTTGCAGTCAGAATCTTATGAATCTAATTGACTAATAACATGTCATCCAACGGTTGCACCGAATGCACCCATTTGGTGCATTTGTGCATTCATCATTGCACCCGGTGCAAATGCCATCACTGTTTAAACAAAATACATTAACAAATGAAAAATTGCACAATTTTCCGTGAACTCGTCATCTCTCTTAAAACTAATATTAATCGGAATGTTGAAGTAAAGTTGATTAAATTTTGATATCATTATTTTTCTGAAGTACAATTTCCACTTTCCGATTAAAATTAGTTATACGATGAGTTAAAGAGTTCTGCGGATTCTCTTCTTATCGCATATACCTATACCTATACCAAACCTTTAGCCCAAGAAGATCTGTTATAGGCAAATCTTGTAAGAAATTGAAAAAAATTTCTATGATTAGGATAGATATATAGATTTTATTATGCTAAAATCAATATTTAGCTAGTTATTCGTTTTGGCCGCATAAGACCAAACCTACGATATATGGACGGAAACAAGGAAAGTATATGGACAGTTCGCGTCGGAGAGGACAACTTTCTGTCTATGTACCAGATTACCTAATAGGAAAACAGAAATTGTAATAAAATCTGTCCGATCAAAATTAGATCCATTTTGTTTATATTCGGAAAGTTGCGGCTTGATTGTTTAGTGTCAATGCCTGGTAAATAAATCAAATATATACGAACTTCATAGAAACAAGGATGCCTGCAGATCGGTACTTATTGTAATTGAAATTTGTTGTCAGATTATGCAACCCGGTATGCGTACATAGAACTGTACGGCTTCTTCGAAACTGAGCAAAATCGGTTGATAAGAAGGGCACTTTGCGTGAATGTCAAAACATACATTTGCATATAACTGGTTAAATATTGCATCTAGGCAAAAGAAACCATATTCATGTAGCTTCTAAAATTC
>JARJEB010012581.1:0-19132 GCA_030264535.1 Liometoxenus newtonarum | reverse complement strand
CATTTCGGTCAAGCCTGTCCTAGCTCTTTGTCGGCCAATATTCCTTGATTCTGACACCAGGTTTTCCATCGACGAATAGGTTGGTCGTTGAGATGCGAGAGAGTTGCAAAGTCCTGATAGTTTTGTTAGTTGCGAATGGAATTCAGGCTGCCAGGGAAAACAGAGCGAGAGCTCCAAATGTATTCCTAAACTGCGGACATTGGCTGATAAGTGAGCCATTATATGCTCGAAAGGTACGGCCATAAATCATTTTATATCTTCCCTTTTAATATTATACGAAGAGAAACGTTCGAAACGACAACGGCGGGTACAACGGCAATGACTATACGCCAGTGTCGCGACGTTGTCGATGGTTAAATCCCATAAATGGTATACTGGGACGAGCACAATATTCTCGAAAAATGGAAAAAGCGACAAAAATGCATGAACGTTAAATATCAAAAGTGTACTGCAATCTACAAGCAAACGAACATTGAAAACTTGAAAATGATGACAATCATAAACATTGAAATGTTTTATTTCTTTTATGCCGAAACAGTGAGCAAGGAGTAAATAATGGTGATTTGTACTCGTTCCTGGGTTCTCGTTTATTTTGTTCAATAATAATTGTGTCAATATTTACTTTACACACAGGCAATCAGTAACTGCATACCAATTATTTTCTGTCAATAATTGGTCTCAATAAAATACGTTTCACAGTTTCGAAGACGCATATATACAAATATAACGAGACAAAAGGATCGATATCCGAATTTCTTTTTGTAAACTAATTATATTGATCTGCACCCGATGACTATATTATTTTTTTTGTGTTTATTTTTTCTTGTTAAAGAAAAAGACGATGTTTATAACGGAATAGAACAAATTGTACAGAAACGTGTACTTGGAAAAGTTCAAAGAGAAAAATATGCTCGTCGTATTTACATTTACAAAAATTTTATATTTAATTTCGGGACATATTGTATATTATTAGATTCTTTTTGTTCTTTTTAAGGGTGTCTTCGAAAAGGCTTTTGTTATAATAGAAAAAAAAGGACGATTCCTTCGCGTGTTTTACATGGATGAGTATGCGATTTGCGATTATGGGAAGGCGCCGGGCTATAGTTTTTGCATCGTAAAACTATTCATGAATATACTTTTGCCATACTCTCAATACTTGCCTGAATAATTTTACTATCCTCCAGTATTCTCGATGCATGTATTAAAATCCTTGCCCTAATATTACGACTATGACTTTATACCAAAAACTCACAAAAACAGAATTGCACACTTTCATGATAACTATGCTTGTATTCTCTTTTTCAATGCAGCTTTGTCATTGTAACAGCACTAAACAGCCACTAAATGAACATCTCTATAATATAAATTTGAAAACACGAAGTAGCCCTCTTGTAAATATTTTTCCTCATTGACCTTATTGACTTATTGAGTCTAAATGATCGATGTTCGTATTTTTATTTGTTTTTTCCTTATTTGTCTTTACTCTTCGCGTTTTTGCGTGTTCGTCCATTCTTTATTATGTTATATTATACAAACACAAACATAACAAACCAAGATTTCCAAGTATATGTGTATATACTTGGTCCTTCCACTAGTTTTCCTTCTTCTTCTTATAGTGTCATAGTATGGCATAGTTATGACGCGAATATTCGTTCGTTCGCCGTTCGACAAAAATGCCGTGCTTGGAATTCTAAAACTTATAATAAAATATAATAATTTTCCATTGGAAACTTTATCGCATACGAAGAATAAATCATTTTTATTGAGAAAGTTCGTGCGCTCAAACAACAAATCTTGCTAATTTCTTATTGAGTAGCCGACTGGGGTAAGTCAACATGACAGCGACTTGTTCACTTGTTCACTTTTGTATATATACACATAATGCAATGTTGCTATTAATATAACTAGCGAACTTACTCGCAGAAAAGCGAAACGATTTCATACTCACTTTTTATAACTTATAAGAATATTTGTGTATTTATATACATATTTGCTAATATATACGAAGTATAATGCCCATTATAGGCTGTTCCCCTATTACAAGTAAATAATGCTAAATTTTTCAATACTGCCACATGTCAAGACAAGAGACGCTGCGGAAGAATTGAAATTTGTACTGTTCGCAAATGTGCCATGATAGATGTGAGACGGTTAGTCGAGAAAAATGTATTTATAATCTCATTAATCCAACGTGAGAATTGTATAAGTATAAGAAGCAAAAAGCATCAATCGTATGATCGGTGTTGCGACTATTTCTTGGGTTATTATAAATATTCAGGCAACGAAAAGTTGGTTTCAAAGTCACTTCCGAACAGAGCATCATTATAATTAAGGATATGTATTTAAGTATATTAGATAATTAATCCTACTTACATGCAATAGATATAACAACAATTTGATTAAGAAATATTAGCGAAATAACCAAAGTGATGTTTAAATAATGCATATTAGATTTCGATTTATATAAAAAATCAGTACGCGTTCGCACCGCACAACTTTCCGACCATGCCACTGCGAGTTCGTAGAACTCGTTATCGTGAAAGTAATTTTGTGAATTTAATGCATCGATTTAGGTATTTTTGTAATTATTATGATTTGATATACCTACAGTGATTTTAATACACTTGTCATATACGAGTAGGTTCCTTGCAAATGAATTCTCGAGATCCTTTTCACTGTCTAATGAAACAAGGATTTAATTATTGTTTTAATGTGAAGTGTAATTCAAGAAAATTTATGACCCTTCTTAAAGTATTCTCTTGGTAAGTTAATTTCAATGAAAATTCTCTTAATGAAAGCTGAAGAATAGCGCATTGTTTCCATAAAAATGCCAATAAATTCGCGCGAAGAAAACCTCATCGAGTGTACGTCGAAGTACAGTGCTTAAGAAATAAAACAATTCGGTTTTATAAACGTCGTTCGAGTTGTCGATGTCCGTCGCTGTCGCCGACTGGCATTTCTTAGAATAGAATTTTCCCATTTTCCTATTTTCGTTAAATGAACTCTATCTACTATGTTGAGTCGAGTGCATGAAAAGTGAAATAATTAATAGAGCGCTTGGTGTCCCATAGACTGTACATACGCCCTTGTAAATTTGGATTGAGAACGTGTGAATAAGATTAATCGATTCGCTGTAGTTAAATGACTTCTGAGTGTTCTGACTTGCCATGAATGGGCGCAATACTTTAATCGTCCTGTGTGTGTAGCAGTAATACACTACTAAGTACAAGGCCACGTCAGTTTCACACCTTCCGCCCTTCTGCGAATGTTACCACGTTCCGTACGAACCGATGGAACTGTGGTATCTAGGAAAAGCTACTTGTTTGTAAACTTGGAACTAAGAAATAGGAGTAAGGAGCAACATAAATGTTATACCGTGCGTGGTAATCGAAGTGTTACATGGGAATTTACATTGAAAAATTAATAATGCTGAAGGTTGCTCTCCAGAAGATCGTATCACTTTGATTTTTTTTTTTGCACAATATTTGTAAACTTATTAACCACATTCTCTGCGAAAATTGGGATCCCAAACGAATTTTTTCAATTGTAAAGATCAAAATGAAATTTCAATTAAAAGTGCGTTTAAACGTCTCGCGTGTAAGAGTTTCAGTTGCGTATGCAACCCAAAAATCAAAAATCAAAGTGATACGATCTTATGGAGAGCAACCATCAGCATTATTAATTTTCCCATGTAACACTTTGAAATACCACGCACGGTATAGGCATAGCGATTCACCAGTAGGACAAGCGATGAAGGCAGACAAGGTGAAGGATCTTTCTGCTCTCGTGGTATCCACCAGCGTAACTGTACCAATACCACACAACAAAAAGGTCAAAATAATACGGTTTACGAACGTAGACTACACATTAGACAAATTAACACAAAATCAAATCAAGTGCATGTGCATCCGGTATTCCTAGCCCGGATTTTGTAAAGAGCAACCTCTATACGTATATTGTACGGGTGAAATTGGTTGAATGGTGTGGTATACGGAACCTTGGAACACATGGATTTTGATAGTCGAGACATTGGATAGAATATGGTTGCTCTCAACTTAATATGCAAACTAATATGTTATAGAAGCAAACAACTGTTCAACCAAACAGCTCATCCCAACCAATTTCTATAACTGACATAATATCTGTCTGTTGTTCGTCCAGCCGTCCGATTCTGCAATATTGAATTCCGTGTCTCTATAAATTTGTGGTAATGTCGTAACAATATCAGCAATATGAGTTTGAATGATAACCCTACACGAGATAATGCAAGCGCCTACTGATATATCAGTGTGTATACACCGCAAAATATATCCTAACAGAAGTGACACTTCGTACCTTTTACATTGAATTGCGACAGGCCTCGTTTGGTGACCTTCGGCTTGTCAGCCATGTTGTCTATAGGTTGGAATTTGCGGGAAATTTGAATTTCCTATTTGCATTGTGAGGTAAATTGCTGAGACATGGCTGAGACGCCGAAGGTAACCAAACGAGGCCTGTCGAAAAAAGTGAAGTGTCACTACAGTTATGATAACTAAAAATAAATAAATAAATATATTAAGCTGGACTCCCACAATGCATTCAGCTTTTTGCAATTTCGATAAGGGTCAAAATTGCATTGTTTTGTTGTCATGTTCTGTTTATAGAAAGATTTTTATTGTATCGTTGCTTATACTTTGCAGAACTTTTAAATCAAAAATTACTCCTCAAATATTTTTGGATTTGCAATAAATTTTGCTGACTAATCAGATAGTATTGTATTGTATGTATTGTATTGACTTGACCTTGAGCGGATTTTTTTTATAAAATTATCTCTTTGCACAAATTGTAAGACATACATTAGAAATAAGGACATAGTTTCATTTCAGTTGGGTTTTCCTTCTATCTACTACGTTATATGTTATATTCATGAGTGTAGGTGTAGAATACCGAAAATAGAATCGCATGCGCCGTGAGCCCGCTTATCCTTAGCCCGGTGCCGGACGCCACTCGCTGTCTGAACGTCGTCGCGACGCTTACATAACGGCATGATTCCTGCACTGAGGCGAAACTCGCGCTTTCGTATGCCGCCCGATATATGCCCCGCGTCAATTCAACATCACCGCAACTATTCCAACTGCAATTGCATCGGCAAAGGCATCGGCATTTAAGTAGTTACGCGCTCTATGTACTTACGCCTCAAATGTAAACAACCACTATAAATAAACAAAACAATCGAAATTTGATAATATAAAAAAATCTCTGATTAATAAGTATTTTAGAAAATTATAGTAGGTACTACGAAAAACAACAGAACAGCAAAATTATTAACTGCACTTTAAATAATCATCTATATAAAAAAAATCACAATTTGTTCACCGTATATGGAAAACAATTATTATATTATTCACATAAAATTATAATATTATAATAACGTTAAGAATAACAAAAAACCAATAAGCAGAAAAACAAGGATTATAGTGTTTATTATAATATACTTATCGGTATATGCATGCATTTATTATAAAAATAGAAACTGAAGGGAAAAGAGCAATTAAATATTTATATTATAAAAAATAATCTATTCAAAATGTAAGTAATAATCAAAAGTTAAGTGTTAAAAAGGAAAAATAATACCAAGTTATATATTGTTGCCCTAAATGCAAAAATTAATAAGTTATCAATACCTAAAAGTTAAAAGAAAAATAAGTTTCTACTTACTGCATGAATGTAGTAAGTAAAGAACAACTTGTAAGTTAATTCAATTAGAACAAGTTAAACAGAATAAACTGTAATTAAAAGTATTCATTAACATTAGTGACTATTCGGAATAAAATTACAAAATAAGAAAAAAAAATAAAAATTTAAGTGAAAATTTCAATGAACGTTTTCTTCTATCGCTGTGATTCTATTTTATTCAATTCTCTTCTGGTGTTAAAGAGGTGTATTAAATATTAATAAGTGGGCATTGACAACCGAAATAAGTTAAAGATTAACAATTGACATATTGTTAAATAATTTATTAATTGTTTAATAATTGATATGTGATTGATGTCCTGTTTCGAAAACATCATGCTATGTTACATAAATTATAACTAACAGTAACACTAACCACAACTGAAAAGAGACAAAATCTTAAAACACATTTATCAAAGAAAAGCTAAAAAAAAGTTAAGTGAATTAAAAATGTACATTTTTAATATTTAAAAGTTAGTGTCAGCAGACCTGAACAAAAATTTTTCAACAACATAATTATAATAAAATCATTATTGGAAGGGTGTTAAGAAACGATGTAATTAGGAGTATTAATAAAGATGTCGTTTATAAATTACAAAACGGTTTGGGGATTTTTTATATGGAAAATGGATTGCAGACGAACACAAACTAATCTAACATGCCTGCTTCATTTGATGGCGTTGATACTGTTAATAGGTAATAAAGTTTTATTCATTCTTATAAGCAAGTTAACCAATGATATTGATAAACTAAGAAGTAATTAACGACATCGGAGTATATAATATTTCAATGAAAGATTTGGTAGTTTATTTCAAATAATTGGGCAGCGGGTAATTAATAGGTCTGTTCCAACATATTTCAACAACTAAAATTGATGTTAAGTGGTTGATGATGGTTAACTATTGTAGAGTTAACTATAATTGCAGAATTAACTATGGGTGTCACAATATATGGCAAATAAACTCGAGAATTGCCGATCTGGGGTGTTGGCAGGCAGGAGCTCACTTTACACTTTACAGTTTACACTCACTCTGCTTTTATGGTCTAAAGACTGAAGAGTTATCGATTCTGATAACTGCGGTGATACTTAAGAATGATCTCGCGAGAGTTTATGATACAGTTCCTGACTTTTGTGTTTCAAATCGAACGAAACCTTGTTAATAACTTAATTATATTAGATAATCTGTTTTAACTTCATTTATCTGGTTTAAAATTTACCGTCAGACCTTCTTACCGTAAAATGTTGATACTTTTTTATGCTACTGCTGTTTTCGTTTAGGTACGTTTGGGTATATTTTATGAGTTCCAGACAATGTGCACATATATCTTCTAAATACTTGCTTAACATAGTCATGTTGTGTTGTGTTTGTTGGTTCCAAAAGGCATTCATAGCAATTGAGCCAATTGTGCCGAGTAGCCAAATTCAATGCATTGCATAAATCATATTTAATGTGACGTTATTAGCCGAAACCATCTCTGGATAAATTCAACTAAATAGATAACATCGCTTGGATGTTTGCGCGCGCGATATTCGGCAATCTTTAGGACTTTCGAACTTGGCCAAAATAGTAACAGAACGCAATTTAATTTAATTCCACTCGTGGGATCTGCCCCTTGACTTGTTGTTTTCATTGAGTATGAACATTAAAACCTGAATGTGTTTGTAAATATAGTATAAGTATACTCTTTAAGTATCATTTTTGGCACATCCTCGAAATAAAATGAATGGATTACAATCTTATCTAGTTTTACAATTTATTTACCCACATCCAGAGGTGCATCACTACAAGATGGAAAACAGTAAAGCAATTATAAATGGTCTGTTTTTCTTGAGGTGGTATATAACTAGGTGCTTGTTAAAATAATATTTCTGGGATAAAACCAATAAGGGGAACAAGGTTGATTTTGAAAACTTACAATTTGAAGATGTGCTTGTTGAGATTTTTGAAACGCCGTCGTATATTATGCAACTTGTGCATACTTTCTGCAGGACTTTGTCTCCTCTTCCTTTTTTTTGATATTGCTGTATTGCAAACGAGGTGGGATATAAAAGAAGTTTTCGACAACACTCTAACAACATACGAACGTGCAGACGAGTTGCCTATACTGTTCGCATACACTTAGTGAATCCAATTCTATTACTATTTCAACAACGGGGCCTACATCTCAAATTGATAAAATTTATTGAGTTTTTTATACTTTGAAACGACACAACAAGTATGTTGACAAACGTGTTCCAGAGTACTCTTTTCGTTCGTCTTCGCTTGTTGATCATGTATTACAAAAATGAAATATTTAGAATTTTGAAGTTTATTTTGGCGAACTAAAGGTTTGAATTTAGTTCCGTAAAATTATTTGTTGTTCAATTAAATTTTGATTTGTTATTTGCTTAATTTATATTTTTGGTACACCTAGATTGATAAAACCGCCCGAATTATGATGGGAAATTTATCTGCGATGACACTGACGCAGACACTGGTCATGACATAACTTGTCACTTTCCCTCATAGTTTCTTATTTTGTGACCATAGTTATGACATTTCCGCATTACTTTATACTTGTGCTTGATTGTGGAAAGAATTTGGGTCCGCTATGAGTAACTGTCAATTTTCTAGCTAACTAACCTATATGGCGAAAGTGTGCCATTTCATAGTGGCCGTAGGAAAAAGTAGTTTTTCTTTAGTTGCAACTCGTTTAGAAGAATAAAATTGTCACTGTTGACGACGTTGTTAAGCTTTTGAAAATTTAAACATTATAATTTACTAATGTTCCAACATTATATTGTAACTTGAAATTTGAAATAATGAACGTTAACTTTTAATACAAATTAATTGCAAAATTTAATTGCAACATACTGGAAATAAATATATAATTTTACATGATTTAAGTGCGAACATATTTAGCACATTCATTCCCGGAAAGGAATCTTGTTAGTTATTAATTAAAATTAGTAACTTAAATATTATTAATCACAACTTTTAGTATACAGTTGGTAAATATTAGAAGTGTTGAACACTTGTAGGTATGTTGTGCATACACGTAAACACTAATTTAAACTTTAAGCTAATTAAATCGTTATACCGGCAAGCAGGAAACCAAAAGTTTCACTTCTGATAGAATTTATGATCACGTTTTCGTACAATTGATAAATCCCGCATTTTCTCTATATATCAGTGGTATAATTGCAAAAGCCCAGTACCAAAACCATATTGCAACAAATGTTTAAAACCTGCACGTGCACCTGCAATTACAATGTTTGATTTGAAATAATATTCAAACTTTATACCAACATTCTGGTAGGACTAGAGAAACTGCTATGTTGAATCAGTTAGTTTTGCATTTTAGAATTTACTGATAGTGTTTTTTTTAACTTCCATCATTTCTACACCTGATGCTGATTTAATTGTTTTTCGGCAGCATTGAAGCGTGTATCATATTTGGTTGAATCCGCAAAAGTCGCATCATTAAATTGCATAAATATATTCACCCCTTGGTAATATCTACAATCTGGCTTTATAGTTTTTTCAGTTTCCTTAGCAGAGTGTATTTATTTTGCTTTCGCTTTGAATCGTCAGAAAGTCAGAAGTTACCACCAACGACCAGCAGACTGGGGTGATTCTAAAAAGGAAATCTAATAGAAATTTTTCACTCGAATTGTGTTAGGTGTGTTGGCTTTTCTTGCGTAGGGTGGAATATAAAGGGAATATAAAAAAACGTTATTTGTACAACAAACGAATGCAGAAATCAATTACTTTCATCGCGGCATGCGGATTTTATTTCGAGGCGTAATGTTACGTTCCTTCTGTTTTTTTTTGCTTTTGGTTCGGATCTCAGGTTTTCCTCACATTCGGCTGATGCGTGAGTTTGTTCGTTTTTTTTTTTTGGTTTATTTTCTGTTAGCGCTAAGCGCGCTAAGGACCCGTTTGTTTTTTATGTTTAACGGAAATCCAACGTATCCTTTTGTCGATAGAAAAGCCGTGGGCCGAGTCAATGAGACTGAAATATTATTTAAGTAATTTCCTGTGGAAAAGCCTCTGATATATCTCAATATGTGTCGTCCAGTTTAACTGAGCTAGTATTTTTTGTGCTGTAAGTTCTTCCTACGGTTTAGAAATATATACCAAACGTTACATTTAGGTACTGATTTTCAGGACTTTCACCAGGATATTAAAACATAATCTGGAAATTCCATAACTTCTAAATTTTTATCTAATTTTATCAAATTTGAAATGATCCAGGAGAGCTTATTTGCGTAATTTAAACTTTCTTCAACATTGTTCACCTTTTATTTTAGCACATTGTATATACCCTACATGTGTGGTCTTTTGTACGTTCCACTAAAAAGGATATATAAAAAATCTATTGTCTTTATATCATCGCATCTTCTTTAATTTCTTTCAGTTCTCCGTTCGAAAGGAACCCGCACCGCTTCGAAACTTTTTCCTTCTATTCTCTTCGTTTGTTTCCTTTAATCTTTTTCTCTTTCTTTCAAAAAAAAAAACATGTTTTCCATTTTTTAGTTTCTTTTGCCTGTAGCAAACAGTTTTCTTTTTCCACACTGAGTTCTTTCATTTGTTGTTCCCTTCGTATCTCGTCACTGTTTCTCTACTCTTCCGTACAAAGTGAATGCTGCGTTATTTACTACGGCGTGCTGGGCGTTTAGTATTTTTTGTTATTTCTTTTCTTGAGTTTGGGACTTTTGGGATCTTCTCACACCACCAACTTGCACAACACTTCCAGAAGACTTCTTGCCACAAACGCGGCCGCGTACATGAATGTGTACGTGGAAGTTTTATAAAACGTTTTGTTATTAAGTGCGTACATCTAGTGATTTTCAATTGGTATAGGGGCCAGCCGTAATATACACTTCTTTTCAACTTTCTTGAAGATGCGTTAGTCCATTATAAAAAACTCTTCATCGAAATGCCGTGTAACTCAATGCACTCCACGCCTCCACTGACTTCAAGATTACATAGGGTATACGTTGTTAAAGTTGGTAGGCGTTTTGTGGTCTCCCTGTGAATATTTCTGGATGCGAAGACAAGAACGGTGGATACTACGGATTATTCCAAGAAATAAAATCGAAGACTCGTTATACGCTAACTGCAAATCGAAACACTAATTTAAGTGACTCGCGTAAATTCAATCCTGTACGTGTAGAAAATACACATATATCGCGGTTGGACATTTTTTCATGTTTAGAGGTCGTGGCCAATGTAGCTGTACCTTAGATATGGGTCGCAAGACCATAAAAAACCTCAATCGAATCCTACAGTGAAAGTAAAAATAAGGATAACATTTTTTTTTGCAAACCAGCAGCCAACGGAAAATAAACAAACAAAATGAACAGGGCCGCAATAAAAAGTTATTTATGTATATAATAATTATAAATCTATGACTGGAATGAAGAAAACTTCATGATTATTTTGCAAATATCAATTTGTTGCTGTTTATTAATATTAGTATTTGTTTTTCATGATTTTATTTTCGTTTTTTGCAGGTAAGTGACTTCAAGAAGTTACTGTAACGTGAATTCATCCGGCAAGAGCATTTCACTCCAATCGAATTTAATTAGCAACTTCTTGAGAAGCGCCTACGTTTCTTTATGTAAGTCGATGATTTTAATCAATTTCCTTTGATGATATCGTTTCTTGTCGTTCCCATAAAAGGAAGCTGCTAAAAATGCGAGTCTTTCTTAGTAAATTAATGTTGGAACGAGTTTGATTTAGATGTTTTATTATTAAAAATTCCTTCTTTGATTTTCGTATTTTAATTAAAAATCGTTTCGTATAATCACCTTCAATCCTGTTTGGAATCCGCAATTCAAATTTCATTTTTATTATATGTATCTACAATTAGAGTGGTTTTATGCACTTTAAAATCAGAATTTTCATATTTTTTTAAAGCATTAAAAAGTCTCTTTTTTATGCTTGATGTTTCCTATTGTGTCCAACCAAATAAATGCCCAACGTCTGATGTCTTTGAATTGACTGGAATAAAAACGGGACGCAGAGATGTTAAATGATTGATAAAAACTAACATACACAGATGAGCATTCAGCATGCGAGGTCTTACTAATGAAGTAATTTAAGGACTGGCCGATTTCATTTTTTGCATTTTTATTGCCTTAGAAGTTATAGGGAGTTAGTTAGTGTCTCGTAAAACGTAAAATATTAAAAGTGTTCTAATGGCAATATCAAGTTTACTAGTGAAGAAATAGCTGAGCGTTTTTGTGTCTTGAATTGAATTTTTTAGTTGAACAAAAACAATATTACTAAATTTATGCGGTAGTTTTATTTTTATAATTCGCGATAACAAATTGATTTTATTATAAATTAAATCCATTAATCAGTTTTTAAATTTGCACTTAAACAAGACCGAAATTTTGAGAAATATTTATGAAAATTTATAAAATAGTCAAAATGCCATAAAAACAGCTCATTTAGCTCCGCAATATTTCTGTATCATCTTGTTGTACTCATTCGGTAGTCGTCAGTAAATTTATAGCATATCGGCAAATTTATGCCGCATTTCATTTTTCTTTTATGAAGGACGATTGGGTTAGAGTTACTATAACGTTCGCGCCACAGTACTAAACCGTTGAAAAACACAAACGAAAAACGAAAAGAAACACAAAACATAAACACAAAAAACTACCCCTTCTTAGTATTTCCACTCTTTGCATGTTTCTATCCTTATCGCACACTCTATTCTCTCACATGATCCTTTACGTATACCATCATGCTGTCTGCACTTTTATATTTTTTATATTTCACATTTACATATTAGCCATAAAACGTGCAGTAAGAAAAAAAGGCTCAAAACAGCAAAAAATGAGAAGAACGAAATAAAATTAAAAGATTTTCATCACTGTCCAAATATAAACTCCAATAAATCTCCGCGGGTTGGATAAGCAAAGAAAGCCTCGTTATATAAAAGTTTATTGTGCATTAACTAAGAAACATTTTCTAGAAATGCAAAAAAGAACTATAGAAAATATTAAACAGTTGTACAGTTTACATTTAAGATACGTTCATTAAGCTTCCTTCGTTAAATTTAAGTTGGAGAATGCGAAATTTTAAGTTTTATACTTTCGCCTCATCATAGACTTTGGTGCGGTTCGGGAACGGTCTTCAAAAAGTTCCCAAAACACTTTAACCAGAGGCAACGCATCTTTTTTCGTTTTATATGTTCGTATTTTAATAATAACCATGGCGATCGAAATTAAAAAGCGTCACCTTTATATTTTCTGCGCGAATTTAATAATTAAAACCGTTTTTCTACGGCCACTCTGAAATGACACAGTTTCACCATAGAAAGTTGAGAATTGCTGGCAAAACAAGAGACTTACATACTCGCGCGATGTGCAGCACTCGACTCCGTTCCGTGCTTCAAATTATTACAACTAGTATGACCTCACTGAGAGCACGATTTTCGTTGACACCTTCATGTATATTCTGTTCCAGACTTCAAACTGTTAGATCAGTTTGAAATTATTTAATTTGCCAATTTATTGATCATATAGATTTTTTTGAACACATTTTGTATGCACTTTTTTCTTCTATCAGTAATTTACTTTGTGTATGTTTTTGCCCATAATCCCTTAATAAAATTTTCATTGTTGTTATTTCATCTTTTTATATGGCCGTTAAAAAATATTTGGGGAGTATTGTGTAGAGTATTGGGAAGTATTACCAATATGTATTATAGAGCAATGTATGTAGGCTATGCACATGCTTTATTCTTCATTATTGCTATCGAAGGATTGTCGTAAAAAATTTATCGCCTATATGATGATACAAAGAGGCTTTTGTGCACCTATATATTTTGCCATCACCATGTTATATTCTATCAATCACACATGACATTTACAAAAGAAGAATTTGATTACTTTGTCACATTTTTCACACTATTATCAATTTTGACCAATATATCTATCTATTATAAATTTCTGCTCTTCGCACCCATTATTAAAAATATTTTCATTTAATATTGATGTCATGTCCTTTCATTAATTCCAAACTGTGGGTTATTTGCAAATATAGTTTACTAAATTTTATAACCAATAAATAATAAAATTGCCAATCAAATGTTTTAAAGCTCAATAACCGAATTTGTTGTCAATTTTTTGAATGAAGCTAATATGTTAATAACAGAATTGCTAAAATAGAAGAAAGAGGTATTTTACCCAATTGGCGGAAAATATATTTAATGATTTTCTTTGTTTCCGTTGAGCTAACTTAACAAAGATTTGAAAACTGAGCATCGCCTTAGCAAAAAGGGTAAAATTCCTCTTATTTTTGATTTATTTATAAATTTCTGTAGCTCAAACTACTTGACATTGTTATAGTTATGTTTTATTATTATTTTATTCGTTTTTTGTGTTGTGAATTGCGTCTAGATTAATAGAAATAGGTACTAACATTTACCTGGTGCTTCTGTTTTGTGATTTAGTAGCTATTTATAAAATTGCCAGTAAGTTCAAGTAAGAACTTAAATAATATATTGTTTTATATAAAGTGTTAAAACTCGGAGTGATAAGCAAGTTGTATCACTAAATTATGAAAAAGGATTGATGAAAGGATTGAAAATCATGAGCTTCAACAACATTATAACTTTGAAACCGTTGCCTGAAAACTGTAATTGCTGCCAATTTCGTATACTTAAACAATAAAATGCGCAAAAAAATGATTGTACATCTATTATAATAAAATGATTTAAATTGCAAACATTTAAGCAAATACGATTTAAATGCTATCTCGGCCGATAACACAAACAATACAAAATGTTATCTAAATGAGTATAATTTCAACATGATTAATAATAATGAATGGTGGGTGCACTGTTCATATGTTGAACACCAAAAGTATATAGTAATATGTATGAATCGAAAATCAGTTTGCTTTTAATTCACTAACTTTGATCATAATTGATTTGTGGGTTTAAAACTAGAAATAAATTAATATTATTAGGAATTTACATACATGAACTATATTAATGTATGTAAACCAAAAAGTCATGTACCTCAAATTCACACTGACCTCAAAACATAGTGTATTTGGCTTCCAACATTTATTAATCAATTTATTTGTAAATAAATTTTAAATTCGTTAAAATAGTTGAGTTACAAAATTATAAATTTTTCACATTATGTATAATTGACAGGTTTTGAAGACTATGTATTAATATTTGTAGGAATAGAACAAGATGCGCAATGTCGATGTTAAAATTCGTACCTGAGTCGAGACGCAGAAAACCAGTCGGCTCTGAAAATTCAGACTTTGATATACATTTTTAATGAAAGCAAGTCATTTAAAAAGTTTTCATTCTCAATATTGTCCCAGATACAGAATTTTGATCGATCCGAGTCAGAGCGATTAGAGGCACTACTTCTACTACCCATACTTGTGGGGCGACACTGTCGCAACGTAGGGAAGGTGGTGCAGCCGCAACACACTTGTTGTCTAGGTATTTTTTTTCCGCAGAACTTGCATATATTCAGATATTCCTCTATGTATACAATTCACAATATAAATGAAAACGGAAAAGGATAATTCTAACAAATTTGGATTTTATTAGTAATGTAGGGAGAATTAAACAAAATATGGATACGGCATTTTGTAATTTGTACACTCACTCTCTAAATTAATAAATGTAACAGACGAGGGGTTATTTTTAAGGGTTGTCAGTGCTTCTCGAAAGTACCGAGGGATACCGCAGCTAGTCAGTATGCGGTGTGTTTCATGAATCGTGAAGTAACCATTTCAGCTGACCATTGCACCAAGCACCACAATATTTAGGGATGGAATTTAGAAATGGGAGTAAGATGTGCTGCGAACAAACCTAAACAAATTTTATCTTTCTGTAATGCATTGTTTTACCTCTACTTCGTAGATCGTAGTTCGATGGGTAATTTAAATTGTAAATTAATTATACATTAACCGTAGTAGCCTCTCTACATCTTTGTAAGGATTTCCGATAAAGGACTGGGACAACTTAGCTGAGGTTTAACCACTTACGTCCTCCTTTCCATCGCATTTCCTCTATCCGTGCATACCACCCAATTCCCGACGTACTTTATAAGATGCTCCTTGCGTCCATAAATAGGATAGACGATAGAGTACGGTGAAGTGAGGACCAGGAGCGCGTCCCTAAGGACCATCTAGAATCTAAACTCCATTCAAGGCATTATTTATTCACGTCCGAAGTTGCCATGTCTTCTTATTTTTTTTTACTTGCAAAATGCCAAAAACTCCGTTTACTTTTTGACCCATTGCCCGGTGCTTATTGCTTACTTGTGATCAATCAACATCAACTTTACAAATAAAGTTCGTGGAAATCAGGCACGGCTTCCTGTGTATAGATATAGGAAGCTGGAAGAGTGGAATTGAATTTAAAATGTTAGGTGAATGTTGCGAACAAAAAATATGAAACATGAGTTGGAGTTCCAAGTTTCGGGGAAAAATATCAATTAGTTAACTTTCAGTTTTGACGTAATCTGGAAACTGTAAGCTGAAACTATGTGCGCGTACATATATTTGTTTTATCAATAACGAGGGTCGTTTTTCGGGCTCGTTTGAATACCTACAAATATATGAAGTTACCTGTATGTATGAGGTTGCGTTTCAAATTGGGTGGATGGAATATTTCATATAGTTTATGACGGGAAGGACGGTAAAAGGAAAATTAATGACGCGTTGTCAATATTTCACAAACAGCACCCTAAATTTTCAAATCACCATCAATACTAATAAATCGAAACACCCTCATGTTATCCTTGAATGTACCTATTATTCGTTAGAGGTAGATTTACTCGAACATATCGATTCTTCATGTTTACTAAACGGCCATTAGGTTTGTTAATTTACTACAGTAAAACTGCAAATCATCTATTTTTCAGTAAGCTATTTACAACCTTAATGAATAGGTTTCTTTATGCGCATTTATGTACAAGCACTAAAAAGTTATACTTGCTAATAACAATTCATCAATTTGTAGAACTCATTTTCTCAGTCTTCAGTTTAAATAAGTTGATGAATATGGTTTAACACCAATGAATAACAATTTCTCTTCCCTTTGTACGATTTTTGTTTCTTTCTACGATATTTTATTGTCATAAGTATGAGAGAAAAAATGTATTACATGGCAGTGTAAAATGAATTTTAAAAAGTCGTCCTTTTACAAGAGCAAGCGGCAACACTGGTACCGTTAGATATACATATTAGTCGCCATGCCTTGTTTTAAATTTATTACCGGACGCCTTATACTTAAGCTTTTTTACATTTACGACGCTTAAAATTCACACAATTCGGGTAGGTCTCTTTTTACATTTTATTAGACGATGAAAAACGAAAGCCAGATCAACGAAATTGGATTTGTTTAATGGAAGAGAAAAATAATATAAAAGCATATTTTGTTTTTATTTTGGTAATAAATGAAAGTAAACTTGAACGAATTGGGTCCTTTTGAAATAAAGGAAAATACCTAATTACAAAAGTTGCAATAAAGTTCACATGAAAGTAGGTTTGTTACCATTCTTTTTTAACAATCGAAATACAAACAAAATTAAACTTAATTTTTGAAAATAATTATTGTTTTTAAATATAAATGTTATTTTTATATGGGTTAATAACCAGAATTCACAACCAGAAAAACACAAACGATCTCTCCGATGGGTTATTCTCTTACCTACAGCAGTAGGCGCGATTTCGAATAACCTCGGAAATCATCAACCAAGGGCGTGCTTTAAACACAATTCCGGATAGAAAAAGACCGGCTAGAATCGAACTTGCGGCCTCGAGGTGAACCGCAGAGCCCGAACCAAGCCTAAGGCAACGCGAACGTCAACGAAGGAGAGCGTTCGTCTGGTTGCCTACAATGAGCAGCCAGCTTGGTCTCAATAGATACAAATTGATTTAATATGATATTATTTGCGCATTAAAAATAATGACTGCAATTTATTTTATTATACTGTTTCTGATTAATTATTATGACAAACATGTTTTTACATTATTTATTAAATATTTCCCATTTGCGATGAAGTTTCATTTTTGTAAAATAATCAAATTAATCATAAAATTCGTGTGTTTATTTAGGTCGATGTTTGTGAGTTTTGAGGGTTTGGAGTTTGCGGTCCCATTAGTCCGCAATATTCCTATTAATGTGTATGTTCTTGATATAAGACAATTCATTATATTATGAGGATCAGAGTATCCTATCTCTCCCACATCCCATCCTATAATATTTGGTTCTATATGTCAATCTCTTCCATTGCCAGAATAATGAATTTAGGCATAACGACTATAATATAATATCCATTGATGGAGATCAATCTCCTTGCAAACTTGTAAAGTAAACCTATGACAACCAAAGGAGTCAGCTTTATAATATCTGTATACACAGTACCTTGAAGCATCAGACAAAGTATGTTAATGACGGATCCTATCAAAACCTTTGTTTTAACTTAATGGTATATGATTTCGTTCCAATTAAGATTAGCACAATTACTTCCTATCACAACAAATAATAATTATTAAGTTCAGCTTCCTCCCCGTCGTGCCAAATATTACTATGCGTTGGTAGTTTTAGCTGAATATGATATTTTACATATTTGCAAAATTTAAATATTAATTGTCAATCAGGATGTTAAGGATGTGACCTGGCATTGTAGATTTTAGCTGAATGCATTGAATGCGATGTTCAAACTAAATAAATTAAAAATGGATTTTAATATGATCAAATAACCATCATTTTTGATTATTATATTTTACTTACTTATACCTATGTTTTTGCACACCCACTATGTTATGAACAAATTATGCCACAGAATTTGTGCTAGCGCAGTTGCATAAAAGTAACAGTTTTGTAAATAGCGTTATATTATAAACGCTATTTACAAAACTGTTACTTTTTTTTCATTACATAACAGTGTGACTGATATGTCCATCTCTTTCTTTCTCGTTATATGTTCCATTCAATAATAGACAATTGTTGTTTGGGTTGCATACGTTTTGAGATTGTTCGATGTATAACCTCCCGTTGGACAATTGTCATTTGACTCTGAGAAAGCAACATTAGTGATTTTATGATTTAAATTGGCATATTGTCTCCAATATATAATTGTGGGTGTGCAAAAAATAGGGTTCGCAACTCTTTGTGCACGAAGGAAATAATACACAACGTGTTCAACATATTCAAAATAATAATAAAAGGAAATAAGTTTTATAGCATTTCACCTTCTCTCTTTTAGGTAATCTTATAAACAACCCATAATTAAATAATTAAAACTTAAAACATAAATCCTCCTCCTCCTCCTCCTCAAACTTCTGGTTTAGGATATTTCCTGTTCCGGTAACGGTAACGGTCATGCCTCGTGTCTTTCTAAAACATAAATCGTATATACTAATGAACGCTTTTTATA
>JARJEB010012576.1:0-22451 GCA_030264535.1 Liometoxenus newtonarum | reverse complement strand
TGTGTGTGTGTGTGTGTGTGTGTAAGACGCGCCTCCATCGTGTTCCACTCTTAACATTTCTACTACTCGAATTAAATTCGTAACACTACCTATTCTTATCCATTTCGCCGGTTAATTATTATACAGTAGCATAACATTCAGTCGACCTTGTGCGCTACGCCGTGCGCCTTTTGTTTAATTAATTAATTAATTAATTAATCAATCTCTCACGTATGCCATCAAATGAGCACAACGTCAAAATAGTTGCCATAATCTCGTTTTTACATAGACGATATATACTCGTATTGAATGTGCGACGTCACCGACGCACCATTAGCATTATCATCGATTATAATAATTAATTTTATACAATTTATTTTCTGCCCTTCCAGAGACATTATTAAACAAAGGCATAGTTGGGAGTACAGGTACTGTGCAGGCGGGGTGCATGACTTCGCAGCGACAGCCCACCACCTGTTATAGGTTTGTGCACATGACCTCTTCTTCTTCCTCCTCCATACATCTATCTATCCATCAATATCCATGAATCAATTCTATGTTGATCTGAATTGTTATTACAGGAAAACAAAATTTTCATCTAATAGGCATCGGAAACTGCAGCCCTTTAGAGAAACGTGACTGGCACTGGAGACAGCGACTGATTTACGTAAAAATATCGAAATAGAAGGCTATCACCATTACAGGACCAACATCCCCGAGTCATCATCATCGCATCAATAACATCAATACCACAATTGCATCCCAATTTTGTGGATTCGTTTAATTAGAAGGAACGCGAGGGAACTTTGGTTCCCATCGCTGTCGCATTTACCAATACCATTCACATTATTAATATCAAAACAGCAAAATGGGAAGCTTAAACGTGAACAGAAACGTTAGTGATGTCTTCTATCGCTACAAAATGCCCAGGATTATGGCCAAGGTCGAAGGCAAGGGCAACGGCATCAAGACTGTAATGACTAACAACTCTTTCGTCGTACGTCTTCTATTATTAACCCGTTGCGATTATTTCCAGGTGATTGTTAACATGGCTGAAGTCGCGAAGGCATTGGGACGACCACCAACTTATCCAACTAAGTATTTCGGCTGCGAATTGGGTGCTCAAACTCAATTTGATTTTAAGAACGAACGTTTCATCGTAAACGGCAGTCATGATCCCGCTAAATTGCAGGATCTATTGGACGGTTTTATTCGAAAGTAAGTCGGTAATTGATTTTGCTGCATTGAAATATCACTTTTTTGTTTTGTTTTTCTATTACCAGATTCGTTCTTTGTCCCGAGTGCGATAATCCTGAGACCGATTTGATTGTTTCGGCCAAACGTGGCACCATTTCCCAGGGTTGCAAGGCTTGCGGTTATCACGGCATGCTTGAATCCAATCACAAGTTGATAACTTACATCTTGAAGAATCCACCGAACTTAAATCCCGCCCTACAAGGATCATCATTGACCGAAGGTAAACGTTCGAAGCGTAGCAAGCGCACCAACGGTGATGCTACGAATGGAGATAACGAGGCGGATGGCGATGGCGATAATACAGCGGATATATCAGTGAATGACGTAAGTAGAGTACTGGCAAGAACAATTGTTAGCTATATGTTTATTTGATTATTTATATTGACGTTTATAGGATGGTGAAGACGATACTGAATGGGCTGTGGATGTTTCCGAAGAGGCTGTGAGGGCGCGTATGCAAGATTTAACCGATGGTGCTAAGAATATGACGATTAATGATGATTTGGAGAGACCGGAAAAAGAACGCATGGACATCCTTTACGATATGGTGAAGAAGAAGCGAGACAGTGCCCAACTGGATTCGGCACAGGTTCAGAAAGAGATCCTCAACGAAGCTGAACGCCTGGAAGTGAAAACAAAGGCTCCACTTGTTCTCGCTGAATTACTTCTCGATCAGAACATCTTGCAACAGACCAAGAAACATCGCATGCTCCTGTTGCGCTTTACATTGAATGATAAGAAAGCCCAGAAATACTTCATTGGTGGACTGGAACAAATCATCGATCTTCATAAGGACACTCTTATGATCAAGGTACCAGTCATCTTGAAGTTGTTCTACGACTTGGACATACTTGCAGAGTCAGCTATTCTTGAATGGGCTGACAAAGTGTCCAAGAAGTACGTTTCGAAAGAAGTTTCACAAGAAATTCACAATAAGGCGGCTCCGTTCATCAAGTGGTTGCAAGAAGCCGAAGAAGAAGAATCTGACAGCGAGGAGGATGAAGAGAGCGACGTCGAGATTGAATATAATGATCGTGCACCAATCAAACCCGTTACGGTGCAACAACAGCCGGCTAAGAAAGCTGAGGACGACGATGGCGAGGAGTTCGATATTGATGCTATATAAAAAAAATATAAACCATAGACGGAACACGCGTGGCACATACCGGCAATTATTGATGCAACTCTTTTTTCCTAATTCTTAATTCCCACACATTAATGGTAAAGGCGTTCTATGATTATACAGGGTAATGAGTTAAATGGTTCTCTTCTTGCTGGTGGCCATTTTCATTCTTAACTCTATTGTGTATTTATTCTTATGGAGTTTTTCCCTCTTCATTCATTTATTAATTAGCCAGATAACATTTAGGTATATCTATATAACCATGAAAATCCCGTAAAAGGTAACAATGACACTTGGCTTTATCGTTAATCGATCCTAATTACTTTTTTTTTAACTTGAAACCAACCACCACGATATCTTTATTTTATGCACCCCTCACTTATTCCCAACTCTTCCCTTTTCTCCCAAAATTTAATATTTTTGATGTATATTATTATTATTACTATTATTATCTTGGTTTCTGTTTACTGATTGTGGAAATAAAAGGCATTTTGAAACATCAACGTTCATTTTTTATAGTTCATCTATTTGTCAACAAAATGTTGAACCAAATTTGGAATGTGCTCACAAAGGATTTAATATTTCATAATAATAAAAGGATAATGCATTTTATTTATTATCTGGTCCTGTTAGTGGTCCTGAGGCTTCGTTTCGAACTTCTTTAGGATGCTTTCCATCGCTTTGTTCTTTCATGTCATTATGTATCTTTCTTGTTGCGAAATAGGTGTTACCAATATAAGCGATAACACCAGCCATAACAGACCAATACAATATTGAAAGTGCCTGTGGATGTTTCGAATAATTTCTCATACATTTATAATCAAATAAAATTTGATTGAAGAGAATGGTCGCATCTGTGACAAAAACGACAAAGAAAACGTTTGTATTTTATCAAAATTTGCAAAACTATAACATTTTGTTGTTATCTGCACATAATAAATTATGACATTGACAGAAATGCATTTATGAACCAACAACCCGTACGACAATTCAACTCATAGGCAGGCACGTATAGGTTCAATTTCTTGGTTTATCTTGAGAATCAGTTCGATTCTTACTAAATTTTTGCTTGTTCTTTTCTTCCTGTTGTTTTCGTATTTCTGCTTTGCGCCTCATCATTTCTGGTGTTAATGCATAAATGACAATATGTAACATTGCAGATAATAAAAAGAAACGATAAATAAAACGTAAGTAACGTATTCTTTCCGGATCGCTGTTATTCATTGTTTTATTTGCTTTTGTTTAGTCATATGAGAATATGAATACCCATTTATGGTTCACTCTACGTGTTTGTAAATGCCTCGGTAAATGCGTTGTTTATAGTTTGTTTATATTATATGACATTTTCTACGTATTCTTTCATGACAGTTGCTTTTGATATGCCACTCTAAGCTACTCAGAGCAACTGTACCTATTCAGTTCAGGAGTTCGAGTAGTTTTTAAAATGGGTATATCGAAAGCATCCAAAGAGTATATAATAGGCTTGTTCCAACAAAGCATCCAACTAGTTTCGAACTGTACGACGCATGACCAGTTTTAAAAAAGTAAAGTTTTTTTAAAACTGCTCATGCGTCGGACAGTTCCGAACTAGTCTGCTGCTTTGTTGGAACAAACCTATAATTACTGTAATCTGTTTCACCAACACACAGAGTTAAGCCACACCTCACAAAATTATGCATGAGCAGAATGAAAAGCGCACCGGCCAGTTTTACACTATAAAAATTAATAAGGGCGCCAAATTCAAATTTGTTATTCTTATAAACAAGAAAAGGGAAAACTTGATTGGCTAATACAAAATAGGCTTTGAAAATATTCAGAACACGCTGTTTTTTTTTCAGCCGAAAAATGACTGGTTTTTCGTTTTTTCGGTGGAGAAATAGCAGGACTGAGATCCATAATTGAACTTATGACATATCTACTTATGTCAAAATACATTGAAGACCAATGGAAATATTTAATTCAAATATGGCGCGCTTTTTCGGGGCGTGGCTTAACTCTGTGTGTTGGTGAAACAGATTACAGAGTTATAATACAAGAAAATTTTCAAGAAAACTTAAAATCTTGGGTAAGTTGCGAGCTATTAACAAAACAAAGCAGTAGACCTAAATGGAAGTGATTAGGCAGACCAGACACGAGACAAAATACATCAAGACCTCGAGATGCAAATATTTTGGTAGTTCTGCTGGATGTGAGAATGTGTAAATGTCGTAAGTCGCAACCTCGTTTAAAAATTCGCTTCTTAGTACCGGTATGTTAATCAAAATTGATGGTGAATATTAATTAACACCTGTCCACCTATGTTTGTTTCATACTAATAACGCATAGAACTGATTAGTAGTCAGTCTATAAATGTGGTCTCGATATAGGTAAGAAAACCGGTGATTGTTATTTGTTATGAAATATAATGTTAATGGTTTCAATAAAAAATCAATCGGTACTGATTCCCACCGCACAACTTTCCGACCATATACCTACACTACGGACAAATACGCACACGGGCACATAGGCTTTATCCAAAAAAAGATCTTTACGGACTGTCCTGATCTGTGTGTGTAAAAAACTGCGAGGATTGTGGACTGTTCAGGTGGCCGGATGAGAATTGAAAAACTATTCTAAAAACTGAACAGTCCGTCTGTTCCGGACTGAACAGGCCGACCGGAGCGTGTGTGGAGTCGTGTCAGATCAGTTCAGTGCAGTTCGACCGCCGCGCATTCCCGAAGGCCAGGACTGAACAGTTTTTCCTCGGAGGATTTCTAGGAACATGTATGGCCGACGGGGCATTCAGGCTGATTACGGGAATCTGATTAGTTTTTCCTCAGAGGATTTCCGGAGCGTGTATGGGGCCGGGTCCATTTTAGGAAAGCGAGATTTGTGCGGAGATCCGTCAACCCGACTTCGAATACATATCTTTCCTTTGCCATATATCTTCGGTATGGTCGGCGAAAAGTAATAAAATGATCACGTTACCTTTTAATGTGTGCATTTTGGGCTTCAAAGTTCAACATGGCCGGCTTTTCAATTAGAAATCATCAGGGAGGGAGACATGCTCATTCGGCATTCCCGTATGCTCATTGCTATCTTGATGGTGACGCTAATATGATTGAAAGTTTAATACGAACATGAAATGGATACACAAACACAATTTTTAAATGCTACTACACCTTACAATAATAACAGTTACTTAATTACTTTTAAGTAATAAGACCATTTTGACAAAACAAAATTTGTTTATTTTTATGACAGTTTCAATTAATTGAGTATTATACGTACCTACTGCCAACCTTTAAAAAAATTCTTTTATTTTTTACTTTCGGGCCACATACCGAAGGTATGTAGGTAAAGGAAAGTAAGGTGATCATGAAAAAAATTAAAGTCTTATTTTTCCCTAATTCGTGGAGATCCGTTGACCCCAGGTCAAAAATCGGCTTTTTGGGCTGATGTGTGTGTGTGTGTGTCTGTGTGTGTGTCTGTCTGTTTGTCTGTCTGTTTGTGTACAAAATTGCGGGAAAACCAAGCATAGTATCGGACTGAAACTAGGTATCTGGGCAGCTATTCCTCCCGAATGAACCTGGAGTAAAAAGAAACAAAATCGGTTGGTAAAGAAGACACCTTTACTCGTAGGCCAAAACGTCCAACTCGCTAAATATTGATTGTATCATATCTATATAATCTCCGAATTAGTTTTCAATTTCTTGAAAGACTTGCCATTAACATTTCTTGTAGAGCTAATGGTTTGGATTATATGTGCTGCCATTTCAACAATCCCATAACAATCACCAGCATAAGAATAGAATTGAACAATGCTGCTTGGGCGCCTCTAAACCACACTGACGCCCTGAATTGACAATATAAACTTCAATATTGAAATTGACGTTAAATGTCATCGAAATTAAACAATTTCCACTTTACGATCAAAATTACTTTTAAGATAGACGAGTTCTACGAAATCGTAATGTATATGGCCGGAAAGTTGTGCGATGCGAATTTAACGAACCGAATTTTTTTAATCATTGCTTGTTTAAATCTTTAAAATAATTAATTCGCATCGAAGAAATCAATATGTTCTCTTGATTTTTATATGTTGATAAATTGCAATTATAAAATGTAATATTTAATGCATGGCTTTAAGAAATTATTGGCGGCAACTTGGCAGTAAACTTTATCAACGTAACAATAACGTCAGATTAAGATAAGGCTGGAAGTGCAATAATGCAATTGTAGCAAGCAAGTTTATAGTTAGTATTTTGCTATAATTAGTGGTAAACCTGTCGACATTCGCAGCGAATACCTAAGATAAAGTTTTGCACGTGATTGAAATGTATTTAGATACAGATAAAATAGTGTATTTGTGAAAAGTACGATTTTGTTAAAAAAGTAAAAAGCAGAAGGTCGAAGTGACGTACGTTACAAGGCAGAAAAATAATTTAGAAATACAAAATTAAAAGTTAAAATGTGCGTTAAAAATCAATTATTCACATGACACATGGACATGAATATTGAATATTAAATTTTGTTTTCAATTATCATTTATGCTTCTATCTGTATGTACACCGTACACCTGAAGTTGAAAGACTTATATCGTGCGATTATTTTACCGTCGAATATAGCTTGTGCTATGTTCCTATGTTCGACGGTAAAATAAACGAGTCAAACTCATGGCAGTGGAGATTTGTATTGCTAATGACGCACCGACGGATTGGGAGAGAGTGGGGATGTAGGCAGGGGCGATGCACGATGCAATTTGTATGATCAGACCGTTCCTATGTCAGTTGTCAATTTTGTTCCATGTCATAATTTGAATTGATTGTTCACAAATTCTTCATCAATCAGGTACACAACCGAGGAAAAGGTAGAAATAATAAAAATGTACGCACGAAATAATAGTCTGCGGTCTGTTTGCGATTTATTTTCACTAAAATATCCTGAATAGCAATACAAATCCCCGTTCCCATGAGTTTGACTCGTTTATTTTACCGTCGAACATAGGAAAATAGCACATGCTATGTTCGACGGTAAAATAATCGCACGGTATGTATATACACAAGTTTATTTAAACGATGATATAATAAGTAAATAATTGAAATTGAACGGTGTCTATATGCACATAAATATTATAATAAGTAAGTAGTTGTGTTATAAGTGTGGCACATGAAATTTGTTCGCTCGTTCGTAAAGTTGTTCGGCTCTGTTTTATGATATTCATAAGTTGTTTTTTTTTTTTTTTTCAATGCTTTTAGTATTTTTTCTTTATTCATCCTGAGTAAGTTTGAACTAATATTTTTTTGAATACTGTTTTGTATTATAGGCGTGTTTGTGTAGATTTATATTTTTTGTGCATGTGTTGCTTAGAGTATAGGTAGGTTTCATTATGAAGTGCGAAGGCTTTATGAAGAGTCGACGAGTCGTGTCGAGTCGACTAATCGTCGCACTAATCGCCTTGTCGTTGCTTTGCTAATTAGCGTTTTTCGTGTGTTCGTTCGTTCGTTTCAAACAACTATGAATATTGACTCAACTGGTAAGAAGGAATTCTTCCTAATGTTTCATACATCAATTCCCAACGTTCCAAACACTTACACCACACGTCTATTTGGTAAAAATATAAATCCGTGTATTTAAAGTTGCACCAAACTACCTAGTGTTCCAATACTTTAAATAACATAAACTGAAGGAAAGGACGCATAATTAAAATGTTTCTAGAATTTTCTATAATTGTTCAGATCAGGGGTTGTCTAACTTTTAAAATTTTAAAGCATTTTCGGATTCAAAATCATTTTTTGAACTTTTGTTTTAAATATTTTGTTTAAAAATTGTAAAGATAGTTTACATTCTTTACTTTAATCCTTTTTTGTTGTATTCTCGTTTTCTGAAACAGCCACTATATTAGGAACTAAACTAAGCATGTACATAATAGTGAGATGTAAGAATCGCCGCGTTAAATTTATTTACGCTTTTCCTCGACTTTAGTTTCTCTCAACTGATTCAGGAGGAATCGTTCTGACAAGTTGAATGACAAATCGTTGCAAGGAGCGACAATTCAATTGGAGCATTTCAAATTGAATTGCATTACGAGAACGTTTTGCTTTTGTTTTAAAATAGCTGTTTCAGCATGAAACCGAATTACTGAATACTTGGGTTTATGTTGGCCATTTAACGATTGCAACTGCCACTCATAAACGTTGAAATTGTAAAATAATCAATGATACGACTATTATTTTATTTACTTAGCGATTACTTAAAAAAGTTTTTTAACTTTATGTTTTTAAAACCGTTTTTGCGTTTGGGCGTATTTTAATGATTACATTCATCGTCGTTAAGTTAACGATTTAACTAATGTTATTTAATAAATGAAGGAGAAATCGGAATAAGCATACTTATAAAATATGCTTTCCATTGTTATGTTATGTGTCGACTTTGCTCTTCATAAACTGAAAAATGAATAAATTTTGCAAAAAAAAGTGGAAATTTATATGGAATCGATCATCAGTATTCTGCAGTCAGTCGTCACGTCACGTACCTATGATTTGATTGGGTAACAACATAACAATTTAATAACAACATAAAACTATATGATCATTATTAATGTTACTTCGAATTCATTAAGTAGCTATTATCATTATCTATCAGCGGCATTAATTGGAAACAATTAATTTATATTACGGTGATTAATTATAGTGACGATGAGAGCATAAATATATCCCGCCGTCGGGGATAAATTTCAATATGTACTAATAATTAAATCTTTCTCTCACAGTCATGTATTGAATGCTGAACGACTTATTTAAATTGATTTACTCGTTTGAGTTAGGAGTAGTTAGTCATTGAGGCAAGTAAAATACAATAAGCATTTTGAGATACTTAGAATAAAACTTAACAATTCATTTCGTCCGATTGCAAGAAGGACCGGAAGTTATTTAAGTATTTATTATTTTATGGATTAGTAGAGGGTCGGTTTGGTTATTTATAGAAAGATTTCTTAGGGTACTATAGAATTCTTATAATTGTGACCTTTTTTTTTTGCTGTCACATGGTTTGCTTTGGTTATTTGCCAAGATTGATTCTTTATATCTTTTTATTAGTTTTACCGATTTCTTCATTCGAAGAAATTTTCAAAAGAACGATATTTCTCTGATGTAATGGTAATAACAGGAACACTAAAAATTGCAAGATTTGCAAGCTGGGAGATGTTAAGTTATTAATAAATATTTGTTTATTTACATGTTCATCATTCGCGTGCATGTTTGCTGCAGTGATGAGATAAGTAAAAGTAAATTTGTTCATGGATTTTTGTATTGTTTGTACTGTTTACATATTAAGTACTTTAGTTCAATTGCGCTTAGAGAAATTGATAAAATTATTAACGGAAATCAATCGATAAGATAAACTTAGATTCAGCTAAAAATTGAACAAATTTATATGGAATGAATTTTTATAGAGAGTGATTGTGATAAAATATGCTGAGTTATGGATGGTAAGTTTATAGAATTTCTATAATTAATTTACATTTTAACATATAAAATTTAAATTGATTTTTATTTACTTTGGACACAAGTATAATAATTGCAAGTTCAATATTTGATCGAACAATCGAAGTGTAAAGTGTTATATCGATTTATATTGTTGTAAGTTGTATAATAGTTGTTTTATCAGGTTGTTGATGATTATTGACAAGTGGAAGTTGCAGTTGGTTAGGGTACGAACGAACATAAAACGAAAATTGGGGCTAGGTCTTGCTACATACCCTTTATTGTTTCGTTCTCATTCTTTTTATCACTGACACACCGTCACTACCGCATTGATCACAGTTGACTTAATTTACAATCTGAATCCGCTCCACAGTGAATAAGATAACGATTTCACTTTTTTCTATCAGTTTTTCTTTATCCTTTAAAGTTTTTAAATGTTTGCTTGCTTTCTGTACTGTAGTTTTGCTAATAAGTTCTGCTGTTCTCGTTCTTTTTCATTATAATCGCTTTGCAACGCGTCATCGTTTATTTGCAGTATCAAGCAGTTTATTTCGTTATTCATGTGCGTTCACGCACAATTCCATTTCATGTCGTCATCTCGCTCGTTATGCACCCAGTGCACGAGCATCAAGCACATAATACAGCCTGGTAATTTCATCCCTTTATATGCTTTTTGCACTTATGCTTGGCTTATGTGTTATTTGCCTTTCGTTTCGACACATGCCTTTTTCATTTATTCTCCCTCTTCCATACACCTTCACCCCAGCAGCTCAGCATCACAGCAACCTCGGAACTAGTGTATTCAATTATAAGTGGCACATCCCTTATTCGCCTATTCAACGCACCCGAAAACAAGATGACTAACAAAACAACAGACTCACTCTACACTGCACACGTTTCGTCGTTTCTTTTATCTTTATTTTCTCTTCCGCAATCCGCATTTGTCCTTCTTTATTTTGTCTACGATACCTATTTATACTGCAAATTTGCGTCTTACTTTATCTTTCTTTTCTCATTGATTTTCTCTTTTCTGTTGCTATGGAAGTCTAGTGTTTCTCTCCAAACACTGCTTTTAATGGAGTGTTAAGCAATATAACTACGTGTTATGTGAGTCGAGAAAAGCTATAAAACACGATTGTGGTTTTCCTCTCTTATTCATTTTTCTTTTACGATTCCTATTGCAATATCGCAATATTGCCATTGTGATTTGATTTGTTTCGGTCGGTCGATCGATGTGACTTGGAACACATGAAACCACACGAATTGTTTATGTTAATGGTGTTACAATGAAACAATCAAATTAATTGTTTATTTGTTTGTTGTTTGCAGATGGTGCGCGTTTGCAGATAGTTCCCAACCCTCAATCGTCGCCAATAGCAACTAACACCGTTTTTTAATAACAACAAAACAAGCAGCAACAACAAACAACATTGTCAACCAAAATAATTTGTAATTTGGTGGAGAAATACGCTTCTTCACGCATTAATGTCGTCGACGGATTCCATTGGTGGTGTTTTTGGTTGATTTGGATTGGACTTGCAACATTTTACCTTTGCCTAATTTGTTGTGTGTGGGTGTGTGTGATTGTGAGGAGTCTGTGTGTGTACTTACGACGCTTTCGTTTGTGTTTGCCAATCTAACCGCAACGCAATCAAGCGACCATATACAACACAGTCACTTAAATGGCACAGGCACAAGGTGAAATAAGGGTTGGTCCTAACAACCAGGTAAAGGACATTTATGTACGTATTAAATGACGAAACGAACGCAAAACGGTAAAATGCATTTGACAAAATTTCTTCAAAAAATGGACAATGTAAAATTTTTTTCGCTCCTTCCTGGGTCCTTGTTCGTGGGAAATTGATGTTAAACGGCAAATACTCGACTTGTTTTTATTCCTGCAGTATAGGTGGCGCTTTTCAAAAAGATAGTTTTGCCGGTTACATCGATTTTCCGTTAGAAATTTGTATTCGTTTTTTTTTTTTGGTATACAATTGGCATGAAATTTACGTATTTTTCGAATTCGATATTTTTGTCTGACGATGCGGCGCAGCATGTTTATCGTTTTGTCCGAACGTAGATAGATATTGAACCTTATGCGCGTACCACGTTGGTACGATTTGAAAGAAAGGTCCAATAAGAAATCGTCAAAGTTAAAACTAACATACTACAGACGTATTTATATTCGTAAAGTTCGCTTTCGTTGTTTGTACTTATGTATATCCTATAGTTATTTCTATTTGTATTTGTTTCCGAACAATTATTGTCACTTATATATTCGTATTTAAATGAGTGTTAATTTGTTTGTTTCGTGATGTAGGCGAGATTACCAGATTATAGACCAGGCATACCTCCAGATCAACTACCACCCGATCCGGAACACAGCCGGACGCGCGAAGAACTGCGATGGATACCGGCGATGACTTTGGACACCGATCTGTTGATGTACTTGCGGGCGGCCAGATCGATGGCTGCCTTCGCCGGTATGTGCGATGGCGGTTGTCCAGAAGACGGTGCGAACGCTGCTAGCCGCGACGATACTACTATTAACGCTTTGGACGTTGTAAGTTGATATCAAAATAAATCATACATGTCGAAAATTAAATAAATATTATTATGTAAATTTGTTTTTAGTTACACGATAGCGGATACGATCCAGGCAGGGCATTACAGGCCTTGGTTAAGTGTCCCGTACCGAAAGGGATTCATCAAAAGTGGAGTGAAGAGGAAACGAAACGTTTCGTCAAGGGATTGAGACAGTTTGGCAAGAACTTTTTTCGAATACGAAAAGACTTACTGCCCCATAGAGATACAGTAAGTGATTTATTTTGCATCAGATCAGAAAACATTTACTTATAAACTAAAAGTTGTTCCGTAATTTAATTTAGAATTCGTCCGGAAATAGTAAGGACGAAGCGGAAAATAATTTCTGTGGGAATTATTGGCGAACAAAGCAGGCATTTACCTCCATTTTCTTTTTCATACGTGTTAATTTGTTATTTTAGCCGGAATTAGTTGAATTCTACTATTTGTGGAAGAAAACCCCGGGTGCAAATAACAATCGACCTCATCGGAGAAGACGCCAAGGTTCTTTGCGTCGTATACGAAACACTAGAAATAGTAGAGGGGGTAATAATACACCACCTACTTCAGGTGACTATTACGTTTTAAAAATACTTTTTCCATGAGCCGCTTATTTTTTATTTACATAATTTTAATCAAAATCACATTTACGCTTATATTAATCATTATTAATGTTATTTATTCATCGATAGGACGAAATTTTGTTTACATGTTTGTTTCATTTCATTATTATTTTTAATAACGATGATTTTTTTTGCTATGTTTTGCGATTAATTCACAAAGAACTCAGTCAACCATATTTCAACACCATCATTAATTTTGTAATTCATATCACACACAATGAAAAACGCTTATGGGATAAGTATTTGCATGCCACCTTTCGCTTTTCACTGGATATCATCTTTGGGTTGATGTTTTTTTTTGTTTGTTGGAAGTTTTGTCTTCGTAGATAATAATTGACTAATTGAAAAACTAACGTGTTGCATAACAATTTCAAATGCTTTTCTACTAACAAATTGACTAAGTACTTAAGTACTTTGTTTACTGCACTTTTCCTTTTCTTCGAACTTTTAATTTTGTGACGAGTATTAAAACATTTCACTTGTTTAGGTCGTGGTAATAATACAGCGGTCGAAACGGAAAGTCGACCATCACCTCAACCGGGAAAAGAACCAGGCGAAACGAGTTCCGTCACTGAAGACGACAATTCAGAGGACGACAGTGATAGTCGTGAAGCACACTATAGGTGTTCACATTGTTTCACAACAAGTAGGTGTCAAAGAAATTCTTTATTATATTATGAATTGATGATTATTTTTTTGTGTTAGACTCTAGAGATTGGGCACCTGGTGGTAAGGATCGTCAACTGCTTTGTTACGATTGTCGTGCCCATTTTAAGAAAACGAACGAGTTACCAGCGATAAAAGATAAAGAAAAGAATTCAACGAACGATAAGGAATCAACGTATTTGTTTCGGCCAGTCGCTGAATCGCCGGACGCTAGTCCGCAGCGTATGCGCACACGAAATAAGGCCAAAGAGCAGACGACTAATCGTGGTCAGCGTCCTAAACGCGGCACCGAAACACCAGAACCAAAAACACCTGTTAAACAAACCAACAGTCCAATGGAGAAAACGAATAATAACAGCACACCCAACAAGACCAAAAAGGGTGGGAAGGAGGCACGCAACGAAAAGGAAACGCCGAGTAAGAGTCGGAAGCGGGCGCAGGACAAAGTCGATGAAGTTGAAGCCGAAGAAAAAGATATTGGTATGTACAAAAAGAAACGTCCCGGGGAAAGAGCCGAGAGCCCTTCCAGCATTACAACCGATTCCGGCAGTATTAACGATGAAGTTGAAGCAACGGATGGTGATAATGAAAATAGAGATGCAGTAACTCCAACGCCGCCTCCGGCGACAGTAAACACCACAAGTACAAATAATGCAAATGCAGAGACAAATAACAAAGCTGAAAAGGTTCAACTCGATTCAGTCCAACTGGCTGACCAGAAAGAATCAAGTAAGGATAAGAATCAAGAAAAGTCAAAGGTTGAACTTACTCTAAACAAAACTGATATCGAAAGTAAGACACAATCAGTTCCTGCACTTCCAGTTATCACAAACACCAAACCGGAGGCTCCACCGATAAATGTTTCTATACGTTTACCGGATGACATTAACGAACGCAAAAATCTCATGAAGCGCAATATTGAACTAAGTGACATGAAGTATTCACCAGAAGCACTCAAATCTTCCTATCCAGAAGTCAAGAAGGAAATCAAAATTGAAACCACCATCAAACCTGAGGATATCAAAGAAGAGCCAGAGGCAAAGGAACAGATGCAATTACCGGTTGCAAGTCCAAATCCGACTTATAATCAAAGCGACAAATTCAAAACTGAACTTATAATTCCAAAGATCAACATGGAAAAAGTTCATATCAAAGAAGAAATCACCGATTCAAATGAAGCACTCAATCTTAAGGATACACATGATCCATACAAGATGCCTCTTGATCAGTATAAGCCTCCAGATATGTTGGGACATCTTCCTTCTAACCATGTCTTGAACTTGAAGGAAAGTTCGATTGAAAGACCAAAGGAGCAAGTTCTCACTGTGAACCCCCAGTTTGTGAACAAAGATAAAGAAAGTGGGTTTAATCTTCCACCCGCTAGAGATGTAACGAGAGAGATGCAAGTCCAAGGACCTCCTCCGCTTCCTTCGGTGCAAGGACTACCTTCAATGACTCAAGGTCCACCACCTCCGTTAGCTCAACCACAACCTCTCAATCACATAAAAATTGAGCCAAGAGATGAACCGATGGAACTTACTAATAATACGAACAGAGAGTACGCTCCAATCAATCCAGCAATATCCCAACCATTGAATATTCCAACTGTAATTCCTATGATTCCATCAAGGTCCTTGCCTAATTCAATGTCGTTGCCTTCTTCAATGTCCTTGGCTAGTGACTATCCACCCATTATGGCGCCAAGTATACAGAGCCAGGCACCAATGCATGGACCAACCGAAGATGAGAAGCGTATGGAGAAACTTGATCGGCCTGAAAGATTGGATAGACCTGAACGATCCGATTTGAATTTGAATGCGCCACAGATAGGTCAACCACCTCTTCCTTCGTTGATGCAGAATAGCAATCTGGTGACAATTGGTGGTAATCCGGGAATTAATCCATACTACATGTCACCTTATGGGCAACACGGACAACATAGTCAGCACTCTCCTAGAGACGGCAAACCACTGGCTATGACACCAGTATCAGCAGTTCCTACGAATTTGTCACAGAACGAACCGCAGAATTTGAAAATCAAACAAGAGCCTGAAACTGGTCCACCACCAATGCCCGTACAACCACAAGCTATACCTCCTTATGGACCTCCATTATCGGTGTCTTCGTCAACTGCGTTTGGACCTCCTCCATCGATGTCTGACCCGCTGCAGAGCCTCAAAGATGTTAAAGTACCTGGTTTCAGTTTACCAAATGCCGTTGGGCAAATTGATCCACAACAAAGTCTGCAACAAGGACCACCTTCGAATCATCCGCATCCGTCGATTGGGATGGGGCATAATCCTCCAAGCGATATAAATATTAAGAAGGAGCCTGAATATTCCCTACCGCCACCAAGTGCGTCACCTAGTCAAGCACATATGGCAAGTATGCCGCCGAGTATAGCTGCTCATCCGGGCATGCCTGGAATGTCAATGCAACATCCTGGGATGCTGCCACAACCTCCACATAGTTCTAGGAGCGATTCAAGGAGTGAGGAGAAACGAGAACGTGAAAGTGTAACACCTAAAACAACGAGTAGCACTCCAACGCCAATTGTTGTCAGTCAGACGCCACCTTTACGTATTCTTAGCACGAACTCACCGCAACCGATGTCCAATCATTCGGCCATGAATCTTATTAGTCCTACATCCCTTCACCAACCTCCAACGTCGTTGTCGCAACAAATGGCACCAACACATTCACCATATGGACCAATGCCACCGCCGCATCCCCTAATGCATCCTTCACTTTTTACGCATATTCCATTTCATTCCCATCCTTACGGTGGCTATCCCTTTGGTTATCCGTATCCGTATGGTCCAGTGCCTCAACCACATCCCATCCCGCCACCTTCAAGCACCCGACAAGATACAATCAAGTCAACGATTGAAACATCGACGACTATGTTATCGTCACACAATACGAATTCAAGTAGCAGTCTCGTGACACGAAGGGAAATTCGTGATGCAGATGAACACGGTTTGGAGCGCCATCAAACACAAGAAACGACATTGACTCATCAGCAAAGTACATCACACCATAGCGCCGTGCATCATTCGATTGAGAAGCAACCGTATGGCTCTAATCATTCAATGACGATATCACATTCGACGAGTTCCAGCAGTTCCCAAAGTGTTCAACACAAAGTTAAGCAAAATGTTGTACGAACTTCATCGCCGCATGCCGCCGTCACGCAGACAAATTCCAGTATGAATCACTCATCAAGTGGTGTCAATCAACACCAACACACTCATCAACACATTCATCATCATGAAAGACTGTCTCCGAGTAATCAACTCTTAGGAATGCGGCATGTTTCGAGCTCATTGAAGCCGCCCAGCGGACCACAAACACCTCAAGCAAATCCTCACCATTTAATGATACAACCGCCAAGCATGGGACATCATCCTCCTCCTTTAGGTCCTCCTTCTATGGCGAACTCGTCGTTGGAAGCTTTGAGGGCTCATGCAGCCCAGGCTGCTGCCAATATGCAACAGCAACAACAAGCAATGCATGGTATAAGTGGCCCACCGACGATATCGCCAATTACGCCAAAAGTTGAAGAAGTCAAAATTGAGCCGGAACCTGAATTAGTAGCTGAGGAAGAACAGACGAGCCCCCTTGGTCCACCACGTGGTCCATCACCTGAACCACGAATTGAGGATTCGGAGTGTCATCGAAGCCAAAGCGCAATGTAAGTTGTACCATTCGTCTATTTTTGATAATTTTTCATTGAAAATTTGATGATTATGCAGATTTTTGCGTCATTGGAATCGGGGTGATTATAATTCGTGCACGCGTACTGATCTGACATTCAAACCTGTACCAGATTCAAAATTAGCACGCAAACGTGAAGAACGGCTTCGAAAACAAGCTGAAAAAGAACGCGAAGAACGTGAACGCGCAGCACAACATCAACAAAGTCGTAAGATTACGACGCCGGACAAACCGGATGTTAAACCACCATCTCGTGGACCATTGGAGACCGTCACATCGCCATATGATAGGTTCCCACGTCCAGGCTTTAACGATACGCCCGCATTGCGACAATTGTCGGAATACGCTCGTCCGCATGCTGGCTTCAGTCCAGGTAAAGGTAAACACGATCGCCTTCATTTATCTATCATTCACGTATTCATTCCCATCATGTTAGAGATTGCAATTTTTGATTTGTTTTGTGAATTCTGTTTCTCTAAATCTTAGCTATTTTAGGGCATATGCCGCGTTCACTTATGCCTTCACATTGTATGGACCCGATGCTGCAGTATCAAATAAACGCTGCAGCTATGTATGGGCCAGGTGCACGCGAACGTCTTGAATTAGAGCATTTGGAGCGCGAAAAGCGAGAACGTGAAATACGCGAACTTCGGGAACGGGAACTGAATGATCGGCTCAAAGAAGAAATCATGAAGAGTGGCATTCGAGCGCCGCCAAATCCAATGGATCCGCACTGGTTGGAGATTCAACGGCGATATGCCGCTGCTGGTTTAGCTGGTCCTGGAGGTACAATTGTATTAACTAATCTCTTCAATAAACTTTATCCTTTTTTATTTCAAAGTAGGTCCTGGAATGCCTTTGCATCATTTAGCATTTTATCCGGGTGCTGGTAGCAGTGCGCAATTAAGTCAATTGGAGCGAGAGAGATTGGAAAGACTTGGTATACCACCACCGCCGGGACCTCCCGGTCCACCGGGTGGTCCTCCAGGACATCACCCTCATCCACATGCCGCACAGTTGGAAGCCGAACGTCTAGCTTTGGCAACTGATCCAATGGTAGGTGTAAGAAGACTAAGCTTTTAACCTCTTCTTCCAAGAAGAGTGACGTTTTTATCAATTTGTTTTGAAGGTGCGCCTACAAATGGCTGGAATTTCACCGGAATATCATGCGCACACACATGCTCATACACACGCACATACACACCTGCATTTGCATCCACAACAACAGCAAGCGCAACAAGAGGCGGCGGCAGCTGCAGCTGGTTTTCCTTTACCAGGTGCGTACATTTCGTTCTTTTGTATAATTGTGAATTAACTTTTTCTAATATTAAATAGCTTCAGGAGCGCCAGGGTATCCAAGACCTGGTATGATTCCTGGACGTGATGGACCATTGGGTTTACATCATCCCGACCTTCTAGGACGACCGTATGCCGATCAATTAGCACATCAGGTACGAATTGTGTCATTTAAATGTTTAAACGTTCAATTGAACTCTGAACCAAACGCTGTAGTGTTCATTACGATTTGTGGTTAATTTAACTAATAATAACACACCCGATACCTACGCTTTAATAGAAACAATTGCTACAAACACTTCAACAAGAGTTTCACGTCAATTTTACCACACTTGAAGCTCTTTTTAATCTAAAGTAACAGCACTTTCCAAATTACATCTCAACACGAACACATTTATCATATCTCATCTTCATTCAACATAAACATCTTCAACGTATGCATATTGCACAATGCACATTAATTTCAATTTGGTATACGTACGTATTTCAAACTTATACCAACATATTTTATGTTCCTACATTGTTTGTTTAATCAGGCCGCGGCCCATGAACAATTACAGAGACAGATGCTGTTGGAACGCGATCGATTTCCTCCGCATCCATCAATCGTTGCCCAACACGAGGAATACTTACGGTAATAGCATATTTTTAATTTGTTACTACATCTTCCACACAGGCATAATTATTGTATTTTCTTAAATAGACAACGAGATCGCGAAATGAAAGTGCGAGCATTGGAGGAGGCGGCCAGGGGTGGTTCAAGACCGTAAGGTAACTCCAAACTGAGAGCAATTTAAAAACTAATAACTTATTTTTGAAATATTGCAGGCGTTGATTTCTATGTTAATGATTAGTAAATAATAATTACCTATATAAATCAGTATACTGTGGACAGAAGAGGATTATGTACATGCTAAAATTATTTATAGATTCATTAATAATACAATTCTAATGAAAAATATTGATTAGATGAATATATAATTGAATGATGAAGTGAGTGTCAGTGTTGTCAAAGCCGCGTCAAAGACTTTGTTGGATGACGCCGATGAAATCAGTAAAAACTAAATAGGAATTAATTTAATGATCGGATTATTACAGAAAAAGGACACAAAGGTATTTTGTATATAAATATTATTATTTTATTACACATTAGATTAAGTAAAATAAAATTTAATCCAAAAGAAAGTGCGCAATTGTGGATTATTTGATATAAAATGAAGAGATGTATTTTGATTGTAAATAGGTTTGCAAATCGTTTTAAATTAAATTATTAAATTGATATTGGATTTTATCAGAATTAGGTATGCTAGCCGGAAGAATTATTTTTATGAATAATTTCGTACTAAAGACGAAGGTGACTAGTAAAATTGTTACTTGAATGTGCAGCTTTTGTACATAACAATTATTGAGAATAGGACCAAAAATTATTATTTTAACAAAATTTCAAACCAGAAGTAAATAACCCTGGCAGAAATGCAGTTTTAGCAACTGCCCGAGACGAAACATTAATGATAATGCATGATATTAACTAAACAGAATCTTATTTTTAATTATTAAACGTTTTAAAATTGCGAAGCCACTAAATTTGTTATTTTTTTGTAAATATGTTTATGTTCGCAGTTATTTTAGCTTCAGATTGATTAAGTATTATTGTAATGGAATAGGTTTTAAGATTTCGATCCTTTTTAAGAAAAGTAAACATCTTGACAGGATAGATAGAAACAAAGTGGCCAAAGAAAGAGAAATGATTTTTATGTTGCGTACAATGTAAATTACCACAACACGTACTTGTAAATGAATCCTATTACTTAACATACACATATCCTTTTTGAAATATTGAAATTCTCGCTTACAAATATTTTTATGAATGATTACAATTGCGAAATTGAAATTGATTAATTAATTTATTACTGGATTGATATGAATGAGAATATTAACGTTTAGGAATCTCTCTATTGTCTAATCTCTGTTGTAATATAATATTCTATATTTCTCAAAGAAAAACAGGCGGTAAACGTCAGAGGAAGAATAAATCTGAAAAACAGATGAGAAATTGATACATCTTAGTTTAATACGCTATAATTGCTGATAAATTGATAATTATGAACCCTCAAAAATAAATGATTACTTTGTAAGTTGGCCGCGTTTTTCGTAATCTGTTTCTCTGAAGGCATAGAGGAGCAAAATCATTCCTGATAAGCTTCGATTATCAAAACTCTGAACTGCCAGTCCAGCCCACGGAGACGCCAGCGCCAGACAACCAAGCCACAGAACGTCCGCCCACCGACCGAGCCCGAGCGGTTAGTCGCGTTGAGGGGAGGGAGCTGGGAGACCGCCATTTTCACATTTTGTGATAAGCACTCACTCAGCAGTGCTTCGTGTCGTTTGCAACTGCTCTCCAGTTTGTACTGATTTTTCATTTTTCAAGTTAAAACTTAAATCTCGGAATCTACTTTTATGATAATTCTAATTGTAATGTATGTATTTTTTTCTAGATACACTGAAATTTTTTGGATTCCCGCTGTGTGAAGGAGGAAATATGGAGTCCGGGCTGATTCCTCAAACAATGATGGTAGGATTACAGTTGTGAGAGGGTTGTGAGCAGTGCATGTTACGTTTTATGTTTTTCTTTTTCGACTTTATAATAGTTATATTTTTGAAAATTATTTCATTTCGTTCATTGTTTTTCATTGTTGTTTCATCTTTCAATAGGGAATCTCATCGAAATCAAGCACTCATCCGAATTAATGACAAATGACGCACGAAGTAATTACAAATGACCGGGAAGTAAAGATAAATTTATCATTACTTCGCGCCTGATGTATCATTACTTCGTTGCGTCATTTGCTATTACTTTTTTTACGATGCTTTGAATTATCCTCGTATCTACGTTATCATAAATTAATATTTTCCCGTTTTTTTTTTCAGATTTACCACCTCAGATGACCCTTGATTCTTTTCCGCCAACACATCCCGTCGACACATCTTGCAATCACAGGAAAAAAAATTGCGATACTGTAATTTTCTACGCCCGTTCTGCATTCTTTTATAGCCCACGATAATAATATCTGCGTTTTGTTTTTGTCATTTCATCAAGTCTGTTCCTCGATTTTTTCCATTTTTTTCATGTATATATTGTGTTATTTTAATTTTATTTACTTAAAATAAATGATTTGTGAACATGAACCTATTTTCCATTTTATGAACGTTATTTATAATCCCTTTTCTTCGTTTTCAGGTTTGGCAATTCATTTATTTTGATTCCGTGGTTTTCCAAAGCTTTGGAATTGCCGCCTGTTTCAAAGCGCCTCGGCAAAATTTTGAAGTCTGCAAAAAGTGTGTGGCCAGCCTTATATCAAGAAAATGCGAATTAAACGAAAACTAATTACAATAATTAATATTTAATTAGACGCTTTAATTCAGAATTAAATGAGCTACAAACTGACATAATTTCAATTAATTTGAAGTACTTTAATTTTTTGTTTCAAAATTTCAAAAGGGGTTAACCTTACTCAAATTTTTGGAATAAAAAGTCAAAGTTACAGGACGTGAAAAAGGATTTCACAGTGTTATTCAGAATTGTAAAAGGAATGCAACGGTCCAATCGGTTCCTCTGTATCTCTTACCATTCGCGAGTTATTGACATAAATGTGGAGAAACGTGTGGAACCAGCTTAATTTTGAAATATTCTATGCAATTCCAAAATTTGTCCCAGAAATGGCGGTCTTGCTCGGCCGGCTGATG
>JARJEB010012573.1:0-10870 GCA_030264535.1 Liometoxenus newtonarum | reverse complement strand
GCTCTCGTTTGCTCCCGTCTTTCTCTCATTGGGACGCTTTATAAAATTTGTATAAATTGAAATAAATTGGTTGGCAATTGTCGTGAGAAGACCCTCTCTTTACATTTACACACACACACACCAACACACACACACACACACACGCATGCACACACACATACACGTTGCAAGTGGAAGTGCGTCGTTAGTGTCGTTACACGTTGCGATGGAGCCGAGGCTTCGTATTGCATTAAAGGCGTTATATTGCCGACGAGCGTATACATATAAAGCACGCAAACCACCCCTAAAACTACACATTCTACTGCCGCTGCTTAAACAGCGACGAAACGACTGTAAGCCACCCTGTTACCTGAACAATAATGTTTTCATTTCCTGTTTTCGTTGATTACGCTTGCTGGTATTAAATAACAAGCAGTCGAATTAGCAGTGAGCGTTACGCACAACAAAAAATAACTTAAGTCAACATATATGAAAGTATATTCGATTGAGCATAATATTTCAGGTGTGGTGTGCGCGCCTCTTTTAGGTATACGTTCGACTTAAGCATAATAATAAAAAACACGCGGAATCCTTAATGAATGTAAGCACGGTGGTAACTGCGGTGGCAGCGAATTCGAATGGTGGGCTCTCTCCGGTTCCCATAAAAAAAACGTGAAAGTTTCCTAGAGTTAGCACCATCTGTCACCTCATGCCTCATTTCACCAAGAGCTTCTCCTTTTCTTTTTGCGAACAAATATAAAGTGAGGTGGTTGTTACTGCCGCCACGGTCGACATATACTCAGCACACGTACGCACTTTTCATAAAGTAGAGAAAAGAGCGGAAGAAAGGCGAAATCCCAACAAGTATTTGTCTTTATTACAACTTTTGCTCTTTTTCGTGTATTTGTTGCGTGAAATACTGCCGCAACGACAACAACAGGAAAAGGGAGAAGAGAATTAAAACAATTGCATTCACTTTGGTGCCGCCACATAGCAAACAATTTGATTCGAATGCATAATTTTTGATATATTATTTTCCTTAATTATTAACATACAAATTATGAGATCTGAGAAAACTTTAATGCGTCCTTGATGAGTTTACGTGCAGAAAAAGACTTTTAAGTAGATATAAAACAGAAATTTTTTGTTCTAGAATTGAACTTTCTCATTTCTTTCTTTCTACTATGTTGATTTATCTGTTATAAGTGTGCATGCACTTGTACTTGGACTTGAATACTTTTCGTTTCACATTTCAAAGCACACAAGTACTTGCACAAAGCCAAATGCTCGTGCAACCCTAAATTTGTTCGATTATGTTCGTAACAAGGAAGATAAGTGAAATTTAAGATCGACACACAACTTTTCGACACTTTAGCGTGCCACGGTATTATAAAATTTAAAAATTAAATTAAAGACATTTACACATTTCAAATTTTGACTTAATACGAAATCCTGATGGATACAGTCGTCAAGTTGTGCAGTGCGACTTTAACGCACCGATTTTTAGTAACACAATACGTGTGTCTGTATTCCTACTAGATGGCTTTCTATATCTATATGTTTTACGTGTAAGGAACGTCTGGAAACACGTCGGGCAAAGTTCAAAATTTCCATTTTAATTAAACCACAAAGACTTCAAACTAACGCATGTAGAAAATACGACATCCGGAATTTATAATTTTCGTTGACGTCGTCATCATATCAAACACCAATAATTTATATATGCAATATATCCAATCAATAAAATAAAATTCTGCACAGAGATATCAATAAATTTAGGCATAAACAAACATGTAAGCTGTCTTGGCTTGTTATTTCTTTGCTTTACTTTATTTAATTAGTTATTCCAAGTTTCATGTTTCAGTGTAGGGCTTCGTTTCAGTTTAAATTTAAATATCGAATTTGTTAATTAAAACGAGCGCAGTCACAGCAGCCAAACGATAGTCACATTACCAGGGCCGCATTGTTTTGTTCCTGCTCAATATATGTGTCAGTTCATTATCGCCACACGATGCTCATTCATGCTTTTCAACTTTGGAGCAGGCAATGAAAAGCTCACACGAGGAACATTTTACAATATACGTACTCACATATAGGTATACTCGTTGTTTCAACGTATCGCAGCCGGAAACAAACATTATTTTAATATTTGAACATGTTTCTCAAATATAAATATATACATATAAAATACAAAGATATTTCCACTTTTACAAGGCTATCGATAAATTCGTATCGGTTCTGGAGAATTTTGCTAACATTCAGTATATTCAAAGTATCTACCAACCTATATGGAACTATTTAAACAAGGTGATTCCATCCCCGTACGAGAATGCGTATGTTAAAAACGTATCGAAAATGAGAATGGCCCATTGTTCCGCGTTGTGCCGCTGATTTCACCCCCGCAACGCAATTTTCAAACTGGAAACTGAAAACAGGAACTGGTCGCCATTCGCTCGTTCAACCGTAAACGAAACCAAAACCTATATCCTGTATAGAGAAGCACAAGCAGAAAATATACATGAATTTAGTGCATCATTACGTAAATAGGGGTATATATGGAACGCCCGCCCGCGCGCGTGTATAGTCTGCGATGTTAGTGATAATATTCAGAAGAGGATATTACGCCGAAGCACCAAATCCGCGCACTGTTTGCAATTAATTATAACAAAAAGGGACGCTGGCTATACCTACATACAGTCGGGTGCGCACTGTTAAAAAAACAACAACGCACAAAGAGACAAAAAGAACACACCTAACTAAATATACATAAAAATGTTCCACTCTTGGACACAAATCACACGTTCATGCAGATACAGCACGTATTGGAAAAATCCGGAGCCGGAAAATTTACGGCCGATCATATATTTATTCAGAGTATTTTCAATTTCTTTCTACATGTCTCTGTTGCGCTAATACATATTGGAAAGCACGGGCATTTGATGGCTCGCTCGATCACAACTGCAGTTTCCCAGTTGCGCGCGTACAAATATGTTTTCATCGAATATACATAGTCAGGAGCACCGAAAAGCAATACATAATGCAAGATCGTAAGGAAGAAAACGATGCAACACCACAGCTGCCATGCATCAATCATTTTATCATCGAAAGCGCTTCTGACAAGTTACACAACTGAACTCAACTCAACTCAACTCAACTCAAGTGAACTGAATAATTACTGAATTCACATCGTCGATTTGCATAGTTTTACGAGATGCTTGATATTCAAGAATTCTTGTCTTAATCCTGATAAAAATTTAAGGCGAGATTGAGACAAGAAGAAATCTGATCATAATTGCAACATTTAAGATTTACTTAATATAAAAATTCATTGTTTATTGTTCATTTTCAAGACTCTTGATTCAAGGCAGGAAATTTCTTTGAGAAAACGTTTCCAAGACAAGAATTATAAATTTTTTTGAAGATGAACATAATTATTGTTTCGTGCAAATCTATTTTTGCAGAAAATTCGATACAGGGCGATTGTCTATCCAAACAAAATATAACAACAAATTTGCGTTAATATAAATAAGTTTCTTGCAAAAATAACGCATTTGTTAATAGCTAATTAGTGAAACCTGTAACGGATCGATATTAATTTTCCTAAGGCTTAAAAACTAAAATACGGTAACATACCACCTATAACTATAGCAGTTTCAATTGTTTCAGTTATTAGAAATTCTCGCAAAACCAGGGCTTCAAGCACTTCAGTACTACAGTTCAGTCCGCTCATTCGCAATCCAGACGTATTAATGACAAACGTGCAAATTTCGCATTATTATTAATTCCAGTTATCTATCAATCGTAATATACAACATAAACATTTATAAACTAGCTTTGCATTATTATTCCTGCAATTCCACAAAACTTTCCTAAACTTTCTGATTTTCACAAACTTGATCAAAAAATTTTATTTGTCTTCTTAAATCATTTCGTACGAAATACATCTGAGTATCATGTAATGTCTTCTGGTATGTACCTTACTTGAAGTTTAAAAGTAAGAAATTTTCTCTAACGACAATTCTAATGCACCCCCTCCGCTATATATTTGGTTTACTTTTCTAGGACTAATATATTTGTTTCCATGTGGTATAAAGTCGAATTTGAAACGTATGTAGGTGGCAAATAAAACCACAACAACTTTGACGATACGACATAAAACATGCGTGCTTAAACTCCCGTTTTATATGCATCTGTCAAGCAAGACACCATGGGTAGGCAGCGGCAGTTTAAGATGGAACTCTCTAAGTCGCCACCTTGCACATGTACCGCCACACATTGGGCTGTGCCATGCTGAAGGAAACGTATTCAGTCGTAAATACGGATTCCACTAATTAAATTTGCCCCTAGTAAATCCCACTAAATCTCAACGACTTGACAACGAAGAAAGTCACTCACTATACGAGCATGAGCTCGTACTTGTTCTTGTTCTCCTTTTGATTCAATTCAATGCAAAGCAACACAACTCAACTCTACACATGACGGCAACGGGAATCGACTTTACAACATGATAATAATATTCAAACATATACATGTAGGTACATGAAAATGAGGGATTCGTACGTTTTGAAGCGACAAGAGAAGATTTGTTCCACATCTTCTCTTGTAGCTCCTTCGTTCGACTTTTTTGGCTTCGCCTCTATAAATACGATCAAATGGGAACGAAAGGAACGCGTTCCCGACTTCCGACGACAGCGAATGCAAAGAACTCTCATCAGAATATACAAAGCCCACACAGGTAGATTTACAATTACAACAAATGTTTTAAAATTAATATAATCAGAGATAAATAATATTTACAAACTTTGCACAACATTTTCCTTAACGTTTTCTCACAAAAAATATTATGCTGGTCACTTTTCAATAATGGGACATTTGCATGACCGAAAATGAAAACACTTTGTATAATGGTAACGTAAGGGTCCGGTTCCTGGTTTCTTAGAAATCTCTTTATTCGCTGCAAAAGGAAAAACAAATTAATACGATTTCGTTTGCGACTTTTGCTTCTTACCTTAAGCAGGGTGTTCCCAATATCATTAGATCGACCTTATTTCCCTGCGTTTTCAAGCACAAATACGCAGATACACTTTTACTTTTCGTCACATACGAATTTCGAGCAATTTCTTTGGAATTTTATCGTATGTTTAGTAATAAAAAATAGAAAGTTGAACGTTACTTTTGTATTCCCGGCCGGGATATCGTACACTTGACTCATCTTCATTTGTTTTAATATTTTGTCGCACATGTTATAGTCAAGAATGCATTTTGATTATTTAATCAGTACAAGTTTGCGTCTCGATCCAGCGATACCTGAATCGTGACGATTATCTTGGGTTACGGTTAAGTGCGATAATAAGTGCTCCATGTCTCTCCCACGTTAAAAGTAGAGTGGCGCCCATTTACACACCTTTTACACATCATCCAAAGAACCACGCCGTCTCCGCTGCAGCAAACCGGCAAAAAGAAAGATCAGTGTAGCAACTTGCGGTATCGATTTTCGCATTGAATATAAAAATATGAATAACTTTCGGAGTATTTAGCTTCGTCTTGGCATCAGTCAATTTCGTTCATATTCACTACAGACGAATGCAGTATATAGTTTCGAATTTCCTTAATATTTTGCTGGAGATGTGTGGCTTTGATATATTAATATGATACGGCGTCGCGTCAAGCTCGCTCCCGCCCCCCATTCAAAACAGGCTCACTCCGACGGCCGGAATAAATCATCAACACCTGCGATTAACTCGGGAATATTGGGATGTCAGTGCCATGAATATTAATAATATAAATCGAAAACTAACCGTGGAATCTGTAAAGGAAGAGGCGAGAACTCTACGTCGTAACTTCAACTTCAAGAAAATATCAAGAAAATAAATAAGTTTTGCTTATTTTAGCAAACACAAAAAATAGTTTGTATCAAGGATGGCACGGATAAAACATCAATGAATATTTAAATGATTGATAATATTCCAGAGAACTTTATAATTTCATGAAACTTTCGATAAGCAATATTCCTGTCAGGATCCGTATAGCAATGTCCTTTGGGAAGTCTAAAGTTTTAACAGTGTAAACAGTCACTGACTCAAGCAGAAAGCGCAACAAACGCACTCACTTAAAGCAGGGGTGGCCAACCCAAATGATCTTGCGGGCAACTTTGGAAATGCATCATAACTCCGCGGGCCACATATAAAATTATATATCTCCATATTAGATTTAGATACACTATAGACATTTTTTTTTTTTTTTGGAGTGAAAAATTGAATATAATTTAATTACTCTGCGAACTCAAAAACTGTAAACTCATGAATAAAACACGCAAAATATCTGTAATATATTCGCAAGAATATTATTTTAAAATCAAAGTTAATTTTTTCTCATAATTTCGACAGTTAATTTTTGAATATATGGATGAACAAATAATGCATTTTTTTAATACATTGATTTTCACTACTTTGGCCATTATAAAATAAATATATTTTGTAAAAGTGTGATGAATCTCGAGGGGCCGGTAAAATGTTCAAGGCGGGCCGCGGGTTGGCCGGCCCTGACTTAAAGTATACTTTGTACTTTCAATTATATTAACATAAATTCATTCATAGTAAAACTTTTTGTTGGTCGTAGTGTAACGTTGAACCTTACTTTTGTATTCCCGGCCGGGATAACATGCACTTGACCCCTCTTCATTTTGTTTGAAATTCTGACACAGATGTGATAGTGTTTGATAAATCAGTATATGTTTGCGTCCCGATTCAACTACATGAATCGTGACGATATTTTGATTTAGATTTGATTGTCATTGTCCAGATTTTTAAACAGCCTGTACTTAGTTATAAGGATTTTATTTGGCCTGTAAGCAAGACGTAAATTTCTTTAATGTATATTTCGGAAGTTAATAAATGGTATTAATTAGCCGATTTGATTGTATAAACTATACTTCGTGTCTCTGCCACGATATAAGTAGAGTGGCGCCCATTGACTTCACTCCAGCGCACCGGCAAAAAACAACGATCAGCGCAGCAGTAGCGGTAGGTTGGTAAAGGTCTCAAGAACCAAAGGAAATATATGAATAATACGTACGTTTAATTAACAATATCATAAATGCCCAAAATTATTTCAACTTAATAGCTAGATACATAAAACATTTCGCGCTTTTAGTTTTCATAACATCATAACGCATTTAAGTTATAGTCGTTTATATAGATATTTTCCGGTTTTTGGGACAAAGTTCTGTTCATTTTAACACTTCTCCACATCTACGTAATACAGTAATAAAAATAAAATGTGCAATTAAAGTTTATACGTTATACTGTCGACGGTCGACATTAATAATTAACGATTGCACCAAAAAATATTCAACAAAGCCAACACAGACAAAAAAAAAAGATGAAGTAGCTCTACTGGCACAGAGGGCACACCGAATAAGAAATGTTAGAAGTTTATGCGTCGTTTGCGCAAAATTATGCAAATTAATTGCCACGGTTTAATGAAATAATTAAAGGGAAAAATTGCCAAGCCAATTAGCGCTTTTTTTCAGTCCTGAATACGAGTGGCTGATGATACGCAGCCAGACATATATATGTGACGGCATGTTTAATTCTTGAATTTTCCCAAATGCGGAAACAAGTAAAGTATTGGTAATGTCGCTTTAAGAAAAAATTGGCGACAACGCTTATAAATTTCAACTTAAATATTTGCGGTATTAAGTTGCAGGTTTAAATTTTTAACAAAGCACTTTCATTGCTTCTCCTGTAGTTTTGTGTGCACAACTTTTATCATAAATCGTCACAACATATGTTCACCTCGAGGTGGTACGTGCCCCTTTGCACACCTTGAACGCAATCAGGAACACACACACACACACCCACCCACCCACACACACACACACACACACACACACACACACACACACACACACACACACACACACACATACGACAACGTACGTTGAACGTGAACGCAATAGAAATCTCCATTCTACCCGGTGCGAAGCGATGTGGTGGGCCCACTGATTAAATTTCGTCTTTGTTAGTTAGTTGTTTGTTTGTTGGAAAGTAATAAGGCGAGGTTTTAAGTTCTTCCTTAGCTGGTGCGTCTCCTCACGTGAACGAACAACTACTGGTTTGGTTTGTTTGCTGAGTCTGAGGATGAGAGCAAAAAAGGAGTTAGGTATATACATAGATAGACGAAGGGATTATTTATGCACTTTGGGGAATAATTATTTAGGTACGTATGTACGTAACACGTCTATGTGCCGAGTCTATTTGTTGTTTACTTTATCAACGTGTCCCATTACAGATTGCACCATTCGAGCCACTATTTTGAGACCTTATTTACAATTTACAATTGATGCCGGTCGGGATCGGTTTATGCATGGTCCACTGGAATTTACGTGCGAAAGGCAAATCCCTTGCACGGCGTCGCGTTTAGGGATTCAAAGTTCGGAGAAGGACTATTCACCTCGCCGGAGGATGCAACTTGTGAGTCGATCGCCTTTAGTCCGGCATAAGGCCCTTAGGTAGGCGAAGCTGTGGGTTGTTGCTAAAGAGCAGTCGGATTTACACAGCCTTGAGCCTTTTGCGTAGAGAAATGGCAACGGCACGTCGCCAATGTGGACAGTTCATGCGGAAACAGCGTTCGCCTTGTATGTGTATCTTGGGGTAACTTTCGCAAAATCCGCATCCACTCCTACTCGTTCTCAATAGGACCGACCAACTTGCATTGAACAAATGAACAAAGGACAAAAGGACATTGTCGTTTAATTAGTTGATTAGAGGAATGGTGAATATTACTTGTTAGGTAACGAAGGGGATTCTATTCTTAAAGATATAAAAAGATTATGACACATATTTTGCTAGCTACACACCAGTAAGCATTTATAACCAAATGGGTATGACGGTGAACTAATTTAAAATCAACTTTGTTCAGCAATCCATTCATATCGATTAAAGTTACGAGAATTGGATAATTGTTCTACTGCTCGTTCCGTTTATGATAAGTATATGTTTTGGTACACCTTTAGCGAGACAGGTCGAATTTCGAGTCGAGGAGACGAAACTCATGTAATTAATTGGCCGTGTAGTGAGTGCATGGTGCACACTCACCACTCCGGACATCCGGATATGTCAGTTAAACAGCTCTCTTGTTTCATATACACCTGGATGATAACAAACGTACGCATTTGTTGGCTCTGGTTTGGTGCTGTGTTGTGTCTTTTTTGCATTGCATTTGTGAAAACGGGTCACTCCCAGATGTTCGCGCCCGAATGAACATAATATAAACTTTTACTATCCTTTTCATCATGTTTTCCATCTTTGTTGTCTGTGAGCGGAACGCATACGTAGCATACTTTCTGAATTTAATTAAAGCAACATTGCACGAAAACCGTGTAGAAAATGTCTAGCTCCAAGATCGCCCAGCCAAAATGTCAGCCAAAATATTTTATTAAAATGCATTTGAGCATGAGTTTTCGATATACAGTACTGGATCCAAGAGTTTTTGCTCCAGTTTATTCGAGAGGAGAATAGAGAATATATCCTCTACACATTCGTGTTTTGCTTGATACCAAAGCCAATCCTGTAACTACTATAAAATGTACAAACGTTTAAATATGCAAGAGACTTAATAACATTTCGCATTAACATCAAATGCTCGTTCATTATAAATCTTTCAAGTTTCGACGTAAAATCTTTCCCGAAGCAGTTTTCGGAATCTTCTCGAGAATAACGACGCCGCCACGCAATTGTTTATATTTGACGACCTTTTCGTTCATGTACTTGTGAATGTCATCGGCGTTGATCTTGCCAGCCGTCTTCAAAACGACAAAAGCTTTCGGCGCTTCACCATGCTCCTTATCCTCGACGCCAAGAACGGCCGCATCGCTGATATCGGGGTGATCTCTTAAAACCTCTTCCAATTCGGCCGGCGCAACTTGATATCCTTTCACCTAAACGCATCGCGTAGAAACAAGAGAAAGACCATTATTTTGCATTCTGTTCACAAAAGCTAACTAACTTTTGAAAGTGGTAGAGGTAGAGAGATAGGGCGCACTCGTATACCTACCTTAATTAACTCTTTCAGTCGGTCCGTAATAAAGAAATGACCGTCCTCGTCGTAATAACCAATATCGCCGGTTCGCAACCAACCGCCATCTGATATCGTATCGCGATTAGCTTGTTCGTTATTCAAATAACCCTTCATCACCTAAAAATAACCAACAGCGGGCAGGCAGAGCATTGTAAATATATGCATGAAAATAAAAACGATGCTATTATTCGTTACTTGCGGTCCCTTAATTAGCAATTCCCCGGTTCTATTCGGTCCCAATGGGGCGAATGTCATATCATTGGGCTTGCATATTTTAGACAGCGTGTTCGACACTGTCAAACCGCTACCACCGATTTTTATGCCGTTCTCCAACGAGAACGTCTGCTGGCACACGAGTGGTGATGTTTCAGTCATGCCGTACATTTGCAGGAGGTGGATCTGATTATTGGTTCCATCACGAAATCTGAGTATATCAGCCGCCCCCAACGGAGCAGCAGATGATACTATTGCTCGCACAGAGGACGATAATTTTTCTAGCTTAAATACTGGATTGTTTAATAGCATGAGAACTGCAAGGAGAGAAATTTGAAAAAGAAAAATTAAGTAGGCATTGCATAAATATGCATAATATTCACGCAATAATTCGAAAGTTTTACAAAAGCATACGAACCCATAGGTGGTACAACATACAATATCGAAGGGCTTTGTTGATGCAGTAGTTTCGCAAATACATCGCTTGTAAACTTGGGCAAAGTTATGAATTTAACTCCTTGTGCAAACAAGTTTATACCAATTACGCCGAGACCGTACAAGTGGAACAATGGCATCATAATAGGCACGACGTCTTGGT